>CAUYQG010162545.1:0-35820 GCA_963574415.1 Tarsius wallacei
CCAACTCAAAAAAAAAAAAAAAACTCTCAGAAATATACTTGAGATAGCAAGGAAGATAAAAGCTCTGTAAGGATGGGACATTTTAAGGAAAAAAACTCCCCTAGGAATTTGACACATTGGGAACAAAGAGTGTGCTGTTTAAAATACTACATGTCTCATACTCTCAGTCTTTACTGACTGACCGCCTGATGTGATCCTGAAAAATCACAACCTTTGGATCACAGAAACCAAGAACAAATACGCCTACATGGTCATAAATCAAACTCTCAAAGACATGGAACAAGACAGAAGGGAAATCTCATCTGCTTTTTGTTTCAGGGACCCACAGAACAGTTTGTCTTAATAGATACTGTAGGTCTAGTCAGAGCTGTAAAACTGATCAGTCTGCAGGGCCAGCTTGAACAGTGGGCTTTAGAGGGGTTCTAGGTCCACGTTCTATCCTATGATATCCCTCTTTATAACAGAATGACACAAAAAGACAAAGACAAAAAGGAAAACAGATGACAGAAACATGCTATTTCTATGGAGGAAGGGGTCAAACATAAGGAATAGTCATACCATATGGTACTAAAATTACATCAGTGTCCCTACAATTCACGACTAGTCACATGAATCCTCTTTTTTTTCGCTCATCAAAACTCTGTAGAGGAGATAGTGATTTTTACTGTTTGCTCACTGGAGTGTACCTGGAGAGGCCAGGAGCCTGGCTAGTGTGAAATTCTTACCCTTTTCCAACAGATTGTGTTCTCTTTTCTGTGATTTCCAGAAGAGTAGAGCAGCTTTGATGATACTGCTTACAACACCATACTGTGGAGGCTATGGCCATTGACTCCCTAGGTCCACTGAAAAATCACTGGCATGAGGTATATTAATAGGAGACTAGGCATACAAATTTGTATACAGTATATACATAGGATTACTTCTGTCACGAGGTTATAGAAAAATGGGGCCTTTGATCCTGGTAAGACAGGCTATGAGAGGGACTAGAAGAGAAATTTTATTGAGGGACAATACATGATTGCTGGGGAGAATGATTGGATCTGGGAACAGAGATTAACTTGTAAGTAGTTTTCGTTAGAATTCGAAGGATCCTTTGAGACACACATTAATTATACTTGTGGAAAAGTTCTGCTTAGGTGTGTTCACATCTTGGTCTCCTTTCCTGCAATAAATAATGAGATAACAGGGAGGAGAAGAAAGAACAATTGTTCTACTTGGGAGTTTGGAAGTTTAGCTTCTTTGAGGGAGTTGGTGGCAGGGGGAAGGTCGGAGAGACCTTGAGGCTTCTTCAATTCAGCATGTCAAAATGTCATATTTTGGTGTATTGCTTTCTGAGCACCAAAACTTCTTTGATCATGGTTTTAATACTATTTCATTTCTTTCCAATTATTTCAAATCAAGTTTGTTTGTTCACAAGAAGTGGAAAGGAATATGTTGGCCTTCTTAAGAGGGGTATGGTTAAATGAGTTTGAGCAGCACAGACAGAAGAGCTGAGTCATATTAAGATTGTCCAGAGACTAAATTTTCAGGACATAAGTTGTAGTCTATAGGAAAATTTATTCTTTATCAGAGCCAGGATGATATACTAGGCTTCATTGTAGCCTACATAAATAGTCGACCAATCATATGCACTTTTCTTATTTGTGATTTCATGTTCACCAAGCAAACCTCTAATTACTCATTTCATTTCCTGGGATTTCTTTCCTGAAATCCCAGGAAAGAGTATCCTGGCAGAAACACAAGTATTAAGCAACTGAAGAATTATCTACTGTTGTAAATATATTGACAGTCTGCCTTATAAACACAATTCTCACGTGAATCTGATTCTCCCAGTTTGACAAGGATCAGATCCTAAGCAGTAGCAAATTCATTACAACAATGGTGCATTTTGCCAAAAGGCCATGATCATTTCTTTTGCTACCTGGAGTTATTATCATCCATTACCAACTTATAAGAATTTTCATTTACTAAGAACCATGATAAATTATATATAAATGTATGAGTGCTAATGCAATTTTTAAAAATTGTCCTCTGCAAAGAAATGTAAAAGTGCAATAATCTTTCAGAAGTATTTCTTTGTTTGATCTCTATACCCTCCACTGATATCAGTTAATTTGCAAATTTTTCCCCAATGAACTCCAAGGATTTATGTAACTCTACTTTAGAAATTCCAAACTCTGTTGTAAGCCCTAAACCACCATGAGTTTACTCTGATTACCCCATATTCTAGAGATATTTGATAAAAATTTTCTTTATTTTTATTTTTTCACTAAGAATCAATTGAAAAAGTTGAAGAAAACTGAAAATATTTTACCCCAAAATATACTTCTTTGGTATATTTTAAGATGGCTAATGAGAAAGTCTGCAAGCACAATAGCCAGAAAGCTGCCTTTTGTGTGGATGATTTGCATTTGTAGAGGAAATCTACCTTGGTAAAGTGAAATAAATGCAGACACTGCCTTGAATCTAGGAAAGATTATCTCACAAGAAAGGGAGACTACAGGTATGAAAGGGAAAACTTTGCAACAGGTTGCCATGTATTTTTTTCCCAAGAGTTCCCACCTGTGAGGTTTTATCTGCATACCAAGACTGATTTTGCACCATGCCTTTCCTCCTCTCTCCCTGCTGTAACCTCTCTTGCTACACTCCAAACAACTATTTTTCCTATAACCTCAGGATGGTGTAAAAACTAGGCATCTAGCTCATCCTTTGAGCCTCATACTTGGTGTATGTTTTCTGTGCCATATGCACAATAATATATTGGTATACGTTTTTTCCTGTTAATTTGTCTGCTATTAGGGGTTTTTATTCTTTTTTTTCTTTTTGCTATCCGTTTTTTAAGTAAACTCAAATTATTGAACGTTCGAGAAAAATGGGAAGAGAATTCTCTTTGTCCCTACAAAGCTAACAGATTTACTTTCTGCCAACATTCACCTAAATACAATTCCAGCGTTATGAGGCTGAAGGTATTCTGATATTTCATAAGACTTAACAGCAATAATATTTCACATTGAATCAATGTTGTCTTGAAGTTATAAGAATCGACTACTCAGCACGTGGTAACTGACTTTCAGTTTTAATGTTTTTTGATGATGGAGGTAGTTTCAGAATTTGAAAGTTGCTCACACTCCATTTAACATTATAGCTAAATAGAATTACAATCAGCTTGAATAAAGCCTTATCAGAGAGAAGTTTTTAAATGGAGCAGTTATCTTTCAAAGCTATTGATTACATTCTCCTTGGGGATTGTTTCCAGCTCTGATTTATGGTCCTTCTTTTTATCACTTTGGATAGCATTTTGCAAAATGAAATACACAATAGAAGGCTTATTTTAGGAATGTGTTAGCAGTTGTCATATTTTAGATTTATAAGCCACTGTACCATTCATTTTTCATATTACCCTTTTTAAATGGGTTCATTCCTTTATAGTTTTATGCCAGAGTTCAAGTGTCATCTACACATCAAAATCCAAAAGTTCAAAATAAAATTTGGTGGTTGTCAGAGGAACGCTAAAGATATTGGTTCTGCTCAGGTTATTCTTCCAATGTGTGTTCTTTTACCACCACTGATAAAGCATCCTCTAAGAGAATGAGGATTTAGCAATTTTATTATTTAACACTCATGGTTTATTTCTCAAATCCTTGTTTTATATTCTTATCTTCTTTCATCCTTTATTCACATTGTAGGGCATTCTGTTTGCTTCCCTAGGCATAATTTCAAGCAGCATATTAATATATGTATATACACAGAGCTAGAATTGTGTTTTAGTCTCACAGCCATATTTTTTCTCTTTCTAGTCTCCTGGACAATTCTGTTGAGGACTTTTCAGATTGACAAAATAAATGTTGAAAGTTTGAGAAAAAAGGATACACATAATTTACATGTCATAAAATATACATGTGTCATTGAGACATATCCTTTTTTCTATTTGGTGGTTCTTTTGAGGGTGTATGTAAATATAAATACAGTCATGTGTTGCTTAATGATAGGGATAGGTTCTGAGAAATGCATTGTTAGACGATTTTGTTGTTGTGTGTGAGCATTACAGAGTGGACTTATGCAAACTTAGATGGTATAGCCTACCACACACGTAGGCTGTATGGTATAGCCTATTGCTGCGAGACTACAAACCTGTACAGCATGTGACTGCACTGAATACTGTGGGACAAAATAATGCAATGGTCAGTATTTGTGCATCTTAACATTAAAAAGGTACAGTAAAGATACGGTGTTATAATATTATGGGACCATTATCATATATGTGGTCTGTTGTTGACTGAAATATTGTTATGCAGTGCATGGCTGTATTTGTATGTGTATTCATACATTAATTCATCAAACACCTACTGGGTGTCCATTCTATTCACAACACAAAATTAGGTGCTAGGGAGCGAAGGTGATCCAGATAGAAATAATAATTTCAAGGTAAAATTTTCTTTTTATTATCTATATGTTAAGGCAATACTTACTGTAAGTATAGATATATGGAATAACTCAGATGACAATAAAGGAAAGATGGTATTGCATTGGGCCTTGGAGAATGAGCAGACTTCAGATAGATGGGAAAGATATTGTTAAGCATTCCAAAGAAAAATAATTTTATGAGCAAATATGTAGGCAGAAGTGAAAGCACACATTGGACAGTAAAGACATATGCCTGACTATAGCATAGGGTTCACTTTGAGGAGTAGTACCAAATAAAACTGGAAAGAGAAACTTGAATCAGGAGATTTTTAAATACAAAGAAGAGTCAGTTTTCACTAAGATAGGCTGTATCTCAGGAGTTACATCTTCCGAACAAGTACTAAATGGAATTAGTCTTGTGGCTTGAAATCTCATATTTTTTTATGTCTAGGAAAAACTGAGCCCCCATTTGTCCACTATGTGAGTTTTCAAAATCTTTATCTCTAGAATACTTCCTTGGTTTTCTGATTTGATCTACAACAGTTTTTATTGGAATTAAAATTCTGCTATGAGTTTCTGTGTGCTTGGCTGACACTTTTCTTCCTGGAACTGCATCTAGCATTTTTTGTTCCCAGTTTACAGCTAATACCAAGTTCTAAACTCAGAACCATGTTCTGGAAATCTGTCTGATTCCAAGTATCAATGCTATTTTGGAATTAATGCTCCTATACTACAATCGCTATATTGGATAATCCCTAGTTATCCCTAATACAGATTAAACCTGAGGTTAGTTTACCCCTTTGTGTATTGACTAACTTACTTTTTTACTACAACCTCTATTTCTTTAGAAACATTATCCTTGTAGTTTCTTAGTTTGTTTCCTGCTTCTTCCTCCCCACTATTGATTTGCTGTTATTGTCCCAGTGTGTCTTACAGTTGAAGCAACAAAGATCAAGCTCTCTGTTATAATGGTCTATGATTTATAGACAACAGAACAAAGACATAAAATGCCAGTACTGTAAAGAAACTTATAGTTATGTTGGCAAGTCTAAGGTCTATTACTAATTCATGGAAGAGCCAGTTCCTATTTCTGTTTATTTCTCTAGATTTTTAAAAATAGCAAACAGGCAATGATGTTAGCAAAATATCTTAGTAACTCTGAAACATGGAAGACAATTTTTCTTATTTTCCACAAAAGTCTTTTTATATTTCCTACCCTTTTCTCCACCTCCATTCATTTTCCTTTTGAGTTGATGGCTATGCCTCCCAGTTCACGGAGAAAATGTATATGACACATTAAGTGCAAGGGGCCAATGAATGTTGGCTATAATTATTCCTTCCTTGGTTCTCTTAGTCTTGCTATCCAGAGCTTAGAATCTCTCAATATTCTGCTCTTCACTGATCTACAGTACAGGTCTACCCAGACCCATTCTTAAAATGTTCAAGTTTTTCCTAATAGTAACCTTTCTCATAGCTAATCCATCCACCTCTATTCTGGATTCCAGTCCTTCTCACTCTTTCAGGCCCCTCCCCATTTGATATATTTTGAAAATTAGTAAGTGCAACTGCTCCCTTTTTATTCATGTTCATGCTGTTCCCATTTTTAAAAAATCAAAACTGTCTCGCAATTATATTACTCTGTCCTTTTCCCCTTTGGAATGCAAGTTTTTGAGAAGTGTCGTCTACATTTAATATATCTATATTTCAACTCCCATCTTTTTTTGAATTACTTCAATTTGTAATATATCCCTCAAACTCTACTGATATTTCTTTTGCCAAGGTTTCTAGTGGTTTCCTTATTATGAAATTTCATGGATATTTTTCTTTACAACATTTGATATTGATCACTGTACTTCTTCCTTGAAACTCTCTTCTCCCTTGCCTTATTTGAAGTAAAACTTTCCTACCCTTCTGAGTGTTTCACTTTTTATTTTTCTCCTCTGTGTGAGATTTTCCTGTACAAGAAGCATGGCACTAACATCTGGGAGCTTCCACACAAGATGGAAGATGAAGGGAAGCAGGTATACAGAGATCACATGTTGGAAAGTGAGAGGGGAGAGAGGTGCCAGGCACTTTTCAACAACTAGCTCTGGGAGAAGGGGAAGTCTCTTGGAAATTAATAAAATGAGAATTCATGTATTACTACAAGGACAGCACCAAACTATTCATCATAAGGGATCCATCCTTCTTCCCCATGACCCAAATACCTCCCTTTAGGTCCCACCTCCAACACTGAGGATCAAATTTCAACATGAAATTTGAAAGGGACATGTGTACAAACGATATCAATCACTGAGTCTTGTTTCTTCAACTTAACATAGTTTCTTCTTCTTTACCACACTGCTACAGCCTTGATTCAGTCCTATATCACTCCATTGCTAGATTCTCTTCACATTATTCGGCAAATATTTATTGAGTACCTACTACATGCCTGACACTGTTCTAAAGTGCTGGTGTTAAAGTAATGAGCAAAGCAGAACAATCTCTTTTCTCATGAAAATTGCTTTCTACTGAAAGACCAATAAACAAATGGATAAATAATATAATTTCAAACAATGACAAGTGTTATTCAGAAAATGAAACAAGATAAAAGAATCAGGGTCAGAGGTGTGTGTGTGTGTGTGTGTGTGTGTGTGTGTGTGTGTATTTTAGATAGAGTAGCCATAAAGCAAGGAACTTTATGAAGAAATACTATTTGAATGGATATATGAATGTTGAGAAGTCAGCTAAATAAATGAAGAACATGCTAGAAAGAAATAGCAAATGTAAACCAGAGGTTGCAATGAGCTTAATGATTTCATAAATAGTAAAAGGAGCACCATGACAGAACTTAATTGTTAATAGTGGTAGATGATAAAGTTAGAAGGCAGTTCAGATTATGTAGGTTCGTTAAAACTGTGCTATTAAGCTTGTAATTCTAGTCCAAATTTAACGGAAATACATATGAAAGAAGGGTTGTAATCTGATTTACATTTTGACTTCTGTGTAGAAAATAGAATAGCGATGAGCAAGTATAGTCGTGTAGAGATCAGGTAGGAAGTTAATACAGAAGTACATGTAAGAGATGATTAGGATGATAGCTATTGAAATGATGAAAGGTAGATTTCAGTTATCTTATAAAGTTAGAGCTAACAAGACTGCTGATGTAGAATAGGAGGTGAGAATAAAAGAGTAATCAAGGGTGTTTCTTAAAAAGTAACCTTTCTTTTTCTAGTTTTGGCCTCTCTTAAATCCATTCTCCAAAATAGTACCAGTGTTATTTTTCTAAAAAAAAATATTCTGATCATAACTCTTTCCACCTTAGTGGCTATCAAACCAGGGGTAATTTTGCCTGCCAAGACATGTTAGGCAATGCCTGGAGATATGTTATTGTTGCAACTAGAAGGGAGAAGGGATGTTGCTACTGGCATTTGGGTGGTAGAGGCTAAGGATGCTGCTAAACATTTTACAAAGCAGAAAACAGTTCCCCATGACAAGGAATCATCTGGCCTGAAATGTCAATAGTAATGTGACTGAGAAATTCTTCTCTATTAAATTTGTTACTTCTTCTGGAAAACCTTTTTCAGTTTAGCAATATGGTAATAATAGTTAACATTACCTGAGTACTTATTAGGCTTTCTTTTGTGTTTTAAGAGTCATGTATGAATTTGTGAATTGGGAATTTTCCCCGTTTAACATATAAGGAAACTGAGGCTAGAGTGATGAATAATTTTCCTGAACTTGCAATGTTAGAGAAATAGCAAAACTAAGATTTGAACCCAAATGTATTTGACTAACGATTTCTTAACTATATAATACTGCCACTTCACTCCAAGACTGAAGTAAAAGGGCTCCTCCATGGTGGATGGTTTGAGTTCAGGGCTGATTACATTGTATTTTAACTGTTAATTTGGTAATGCTTTAAAAATAAACAGTGAGCTCCTTGAAGGTAGGCAATGTGCCCTTTGTCTATGCAGCCATAGTGCCTAGAGAAATGTCTGGCCATTATAAACCCTCAATAAATGTTCATTGAATTAATACATACATTCTAGAGATGTGTGCATAGCTTATTATTTCTCTGGAGTAGTCTTTTGGATTCAGCTAAATTCACAAATTCATTTAACAAGTTTTACAGATGGAGATTAGTCTCTAAGGAAGTTAGTAACTGGCAAAATTTACATTTGTAGTCATTGTACTGAGATCTTGGTGGTGGTAAGGTAGTGGGAGTTGGAAAGGAGATGAGCAATTGTTTTGCATTTTATAAACTTTAGAGCATGGCTTCAGAGAACTGATAGCTCCTTTATTTGTTGCAGAAATTTAGAAGCATTCTATTTCTTAACGTTCTCTGAGAAAGATCTGACTTCCTGTTTCTGGTCCAACATTCACTTAAATAAGAAAATATATGAAGAAATAAATAAGATTAATTCAGTTTATGTTTTCTGAAGAATGATTTTGACTTTGACAAGTTAGTCACAGATATAGAAAGCCAGATATAGTTAGTAGAAAACTACTTTTCTAACCACAGGTACACAAAAATGGCACTTTTATAGATTTAATTTAGAACTAAAATTGTTGAATATCACATGACCACATGACCACGTTGATGTAATAGGTCTATTTTGTTAATCCTTGTCCAACTCTGCCCTGGCATGTCCCAGAGACTCATGGTCTTAAGGTAAATAAAAGGCAGAAGGCTAGTGTAACTTTATTCCTGTGCCACTCTCTGAATGCAGAGTCTGGTACAGGTTGTAGTTCGGAATTTCTCTTCTTGGCTTTGTGACTCCATCCAATTTTGAGAATTTATATGATCATGTAATCTTGCTAAATGACGTTGTGTATCCACACAGTTAATAATCAAAATTCTTTCTACCTAAAAGAGTTCTTCTGAAGCCGGGCTCGGTGGCTCAGCCTGTAATCCCGCGCCTTTGGGAGGCTGAGGTGAGTGAATTGCCTGAGCCCGCGGGTTCGAGATCCGCCTAGGCAACTTGGCGAGACCTCATCTCTACAATAAATCAAAAATCAGCCGGGCGTGGTAGCGCATGCCTGTAATTCTTGCTATTTGGAAGGCTGAAGCGCAAGGATCACCGGAGCCCAGCAGGTCGAGGCTGCGGTGGCCGGGAGCGGCCACTGCATTCCAGTCTGGGCGACGGAGTGAGACTCCAACTCAAAAAAAAAAAAAAGAGTTCTTCTGAGTACCTAACAGCAATGAAAGATAACTAGGGATTTGTTAGGTAAGAGTACACAGAGAAGAGGAATGCAGATCTGGGACACTAAGAAGAATGTTATGGTGTGACAGGCAATTATGATTACAATCCTAGAGTTACAAACATTACTCAATAAAAAAGAGAATAAAGTCAGTGTTGAAGAAATCTAGAAAAGGGTGCCAAGGAATAAGACTTTAAGGTTGGGTCCAAGCAGGAATAGACATTATTCTTAGGGCAATTGGCAAAAGAAATGAAAATGGGGACCCAGGAATTAGAGGGGGAAAAAAAAGGATTTGAGAATCAGGCAACAGAATCAGTACAGAAAGTTAGAGTGTTATCAGTGGCTAGATTGACTTGATCTTGAATTCCTGAAATAATGGTCTAAAACATCTTCTATTCATTCTGACCAGAAATAGTATTGGTTCTGAAGCTGAGGGGAAAAAAGGTTAATTTTTTAGAGCTATAAAATTCAAGGGAATTCATTTATACCCTCTTCTCCTAGGTAAAAAAACAGAGGGAATGACTGAATTTTTTCCATAGCGTGACTCACTTTGGTGAGGTTAGGAAGGACTGGTGGCCTCCAGGTAGAGAAACATTCCTTAGTCCAATGTTTTATCTTATGGTTGATGTCCTCTCATGCATCTTATCTTTATGTGGAGCCCCAGATGTTCTGTGCATTGGCTGTGCTCAATGTCAAAATGCCTTTCTTCATTAAGATAACTCCTCATATGTCATGCTAATCATGTCTTCAGAGAAGGATGGTTGGTGTTTCTGAAGTTGTTTTCCTACATGTACAGACACCAATATCCGTTATTCATTGACTGAGTCTACAGGATACTGGATATCATCACCCATTTCTCTTCTGACTTTCTCCCAGCACCTTTCCAGGAAAGCCAGTAGCAATGCTCCCACTGAGCCCTCTAGTGGCAGCTAAGGAATCAAGCAGCTTTCCCAAGGTTTGGCTTATTTATTTACTTATTTATTTATTTATTTATTTGAGTTGGAGTCTCACTGTTGCCCAGACTGGAGTGCAGTGGCCGCTCCCGGCCACCGCAGCCTCGTCGACTGGGCTCCGGCGATTCTTCCGCCTCAGCCTTCCAAGTAGCTGGAACTACAGGCGTGCGCTACCGCGCCCGGCTAGGTTTGGCTTATTTAAAATAACAGTACTCTGACTTGGCCCAGGCACTTAACTCTAAACCAAAGTAGAATGTAGACAAATTGAACAGCCCCTACTCTCCCAGACCCTCAAATGCAACTTTCTGTGGTGTGGCAGGGTGGAGTACATTATTCATCTTTGTAAATACCATATCAAATTATTTAGGGAATTTGATAACAGTCTCAATATTTCCTTAAGACAATTGACTTAGGTAACTCTAAAAACGATCTCTGACTTACAGAAGTAAATGACTTTTTATTTTTTTTAAGTCAGAGTCTCACTCTGCCCAGGCTGGAGGGCAGTGGCTCCTCACAGCCTCTTGGGCTTAGGTGATCCTTCTGTGTCAGTCTCCTGACTAGCTGGGACTACAGTTGTGTACCACCACACTTGGCTAATTTTTTTTGAGACTGAGGTCTTGCTATGTTGCTTGGGCTGGTCTGAAACTCCTGGACTCAAGTGATCCTCCCACCTCAGCCTCCCAAAGTGCTTGGATTCTAGGTGTGAGCCACCACACTTGGCCAGTAAGTGACTTTTAAACATCAGCTATTTATTAAAGCAACTTACATTTAATGACATACCTCCAATAATGAGTTAGAAAAATCCCACACATTTTTAATAGCTGCAATTTTCTATAGTGATTACTGATGCTAAGTATGGTAACTTAGAGGGCTTTTTAAAGCTTTAGTCTTAAATAAAATACTAATGAGTATGCTAAGTCAGAGAAGCAGATTCAGTGAGTTCAATATATGTTTGTGGAATTCCCTCAATTAGAGAGATATAAGATGTTGTCAAAATGGTAGAAGAAGGAGAAATTATTTCCAATGGAGGTCAGGGGTGGAGCAGTTGGGAAGGCTTTATGAAAAAGATGTGGTGTCGGAATTAAAAGAGTGAATTATAGTTTCATGGGTGGAAGAAGCAGAAAGAGCATTTGAGATTGAGGGAAAAGAATGAGTAAAATCACTGGAGCAATAAAATTTCATGGCGAATAATTTGATTTAGTCAGAGCATAAAAATATGCAGAAAAAATAGTATCTTAGAGGTAAGTAGGTTGGGACCACATAAAGGCAAAGGGAAAACTTCCCCTTCACTCTCTTAAGGCTTGCTGAAAAATCAAATGACAAAAAGCAAATGAATAAGAAAAAAGCATAAAAATTTACTTGATCATAGTTTTATGTGACATGTGAGCCTTCAGAATAAAGATCCCACAATACAGAGAAATTATCCGTTTTTATGCTTTGGTTCATCAAAGTATGGACAACTGTGTGGAAATATAATTGGACAAAAAACCCAGCAAGTCTCATCTGTCTAGATTCTTCTTGGTCTATCTGTGCAGCATTCCTCCTTCCAGGGGTGTGGCAGGTCACTCTCTGGAATGGGAGTCTTATGACTTACAGTCAATGAACATAGTCAGATAACTTCTTTATGGCCAGTTTTTAACACAAGGAAACAGGGCGAAAGTTAGAGTAGTAGGTTTGGGTTTTATGGCAGGCTTTGGGGAAAAGGGATTCTGAATTCTATGATCCTCCTTGGGGAAGAGAGATTTTAATTCCTATGGCTAGCCCCAGGGGAGGATGAGAAGCCAGAGAAAAGAGGGCAAGAGAAGGTCAGAGAGAGACTTTGCTTCTGAAGCTGTTTTTGAAACTTTTATTTTGGTGTATCATTTTCTGAGCCCAAACAGACAGATCACAGAGAATAGCACAAAAATATATATAGATTGACTCAGATTTTCTAAGAATTAAAATTGACATGATTTTTTTAATTACTGAACACGTCTTGCTCCCATGTCCTCATATCTGCTAATATGGATTTGTCAGTTAAAGGTAATCTGTTCTCATGTATATAACAATCTATTTTAGGCAATTATTCAGTCAATTAAAGGTGAAACTTACCTGCCAAGCTATACTCACTCTTTCAAAGGGTATTTTTTTATTTCTTCTATCTCAGGATGGTAGCTGGATGCGGAGGAGAATGTATGTGTCCTTATAGCATGGGAAAAGTCTCAATTCCACATACTGTCCTCTGGGTCCTCTTTAGGTTCTGCCTAACTGCTTCCTATTTTGCTTGGTCTCTAGTCAGCTTTTGATGGTGTCTGCTGAAGTGTTACTTGCCAGTGTTACCATTTATGAAGTCTTTATACTATGCAGCCTCCTAGTCTAGATCTCAAGCCTCTGGCACTTTTAGCACTTCTCCAACCCTTCTCTATAATGTGTGGAGACTTTTAGACTCCCATATATCATGTTGCTGTGGGAAATTTCCAGCATTCTTCCTTTATCAAATTATATTGTGCCTCCATTGCTTCTCTACTGGGACTGTCCTATGATGATGTAGGGCACACTGCCATGTAGTCTCTTTCCAGTGTTCTAAATGGGAAGCAGGGAATTCGAACACTGTGATTTTATCTTCCTCAACAACCTCTTTGGAATTTCTTATATCCCTTTCTTCTTCCTGTGGCTGCTATTGGAGTATGAGTGCACAATGTGTTTTATCAGAAAACCACACAACAGCTTGACCTTAGTGTAATAACTTATGAATAACTCTACTATCTGCTGCTTATTCAAAATTTTTCCCCTTCAGTTTCAGGAAAGCTATTTTGTGTCCTCTCTGTTTTATGGCTTTCAGTAAAACATGAAATTCATAATTCTATGCTTTGCTCTTAATAGTTAAAGAGAATAATTTGGAATTCAGAAACATACACACACATACACACATAACTCTTTTTCAATAAAACCTGTTTGCTCACTGGATTTTCTACTGTGGACTTCAAACATACTAACACAAAGACTTAATTTAAATTAATCAATGACTCCTTTGTTCAGTGCTCTGTTCTACCCCTGAAGCTATGACAGTCGCTGATTCAAAAAGTTTAAAAAAAATTAAAACTAGTAATATCAGAAATTAAAATACGTTGGTGTCATATATCTAAAAACATTATCACAGCTTTTAAAACATGTGCAAGTCCCCAAGAGTATCTTTGGTGACAGAGTACAAGATGGCTAGCAGGCAATGTCAGGGGAATGTTACAGTAGTCCAGATAGAGATGATAATGTGGAAATAAAAGGGAAGTGACGGAGTTGGAAACACTTCAGATATAAAATTAGCAGGAATTACTGACTAATTCAATATGGAGTGTGTGAGAGAGAAAAATGAAACACGAATGAATCTTTAGTTAGAAGACTGTTATGAATGGCAACTCTACACCTCTATTAACACAGTTCTTTACCAGAGGCAAGGATTACAAGATGGATACTAGAGTTATTTTGGAAGTAGAGCCAATAAGACATAATATCTGAAAGAGGAGTTGAACTTAATTCCAAGGCTATTTTACTTGAATAACTAGCTTGATGCTATTGTCATTATCTGAGTTAGGAAACACAGTTTAGGAGCAGTTGAAAGAGAAAAAAAAGATGTCAGATTGGACATCTTGTGCTTTTTTTAGTCAGTGAAAAAAGTCATGTGGGATAACAAAGCAATCACTTGGAAATTAAGTTGTAGAATTTCCGAGTAGGATTGGGGCTGGAGATACATAGTTGGAAGTCACCAATGTTAGGATAATATTGAATTCATAGAAGCAGATGATGCCATCAGAAAGAAAGTACAAATGAAGCAGAACAGAGAGCCAAGTGATAAAAGAATTTTGAGAGATGCTTGCATTTAAGGAATTTTAATATTTAAAGAGAAAACCCCATTTGGCAACCCCAATATCTGCAAACCATGCAGTGAATTGACATTCTGGGACTGCTGCTCCTGGTGGTAGGCAACAGGTGGGCAAAAAGAACCACTTAAAGAGACTGAGGGAAAGATAATCAAAATAGATGAAAAATCAGGAAATAAGAGTACTAAAGAGGCCTGGGGGGGGAGGGACACCTACAACAAGCTATTAATAATGACTACAATAACTTTTGAGAGAGTTGTTTCATTTTAGTGATGTCAAAATATCAGTGGAGAGTTCTGAAAGGTAGCTAGTAAGAGAGTTACTTAGGAAAGAAGGAGAGCTAGAAGAGAAATAGAGGGAAGTATAGTTAATGGAAGCTTGATTTTGTTAGGGTGAAAAAGATTTGAGTGACTTGAAAGTACTTGTGGGTAGAGGGCAAGGTTCATGTAGAGAGTCAAAAATTGAAGCTACAGGAGACAGAATGAATAAATGATGATGCAAGTTAATAAGATAAAATAGTGCTGAGGTGGGATAATAAGCACTGAACAACAGGTTAGCTTGTTCAAGGAAGAGAAATACTTCTTTCTCTTTCTTTGAGACTGGAGCAAAAGAATTTAGATTCAGGAAGATATGAAGAAATTTTCAACCACCCAAGAGTTATGATATTTTAATCCTCAGTTAGCTCTAACAATACATTTTTTCTTTTGAGTTGGAGTCTCACTCTGTCGCCCAGGCTGGAGTGCAGTGGCATGCTCATGGCCACTGCAGCCTCGACCTACTGGACTCAGGTGATCCTTCTGCCTCAGCCTTCTAAGTAGTTGGAACCACTGGTGCGCACCACCACACCCGGCTAATTTTTTGATTTATTGTAGAGATGAGGTCTCACCAAGTTGCTCAGGCTGGTCTCGAACTCATAGGCTCAGGCAATCCTCCCACCTCGGCCTCCCAAAATACTGAGATTATGGGCATGAGCCACCATGCCCTGCCTTAGCAATACATTTTTAAAGCTTTCTGGATAATCAAATATTTAAATTTTTCAATTTATTATTGTGAAAGGAGAAACATATGGCATGGAGTACTTGATTACTATATTTAGAACATTTGCATATACAATCTTGTTGGGAAATGCAAGTCTCATACACACAGTCTTTGGACCTTTATACAGTAGTAGCATAAGAATGTGTCTTGGCCCTGGAATGTTTCCCTTGCAAAGAGATAAAGAGCTCTTTATCTGTTCTGGATTTCTTTGTCCTGCTTAAGCATGTACATCGTGTGGCACCTGAACAACTCCACTGTCATATCTGTTGCCAGTGGAGAGGGAGTGGAGTCTTTTACCTGCAGCACAAGAGGAGTGCATGCAAACCATGTCTCTGATTGGCTGTGGTGTGAAATCTGCTGGCCATGGGTCGGTGTTTCCTTTTGAGGTTGAGCTTGCGCTACCTCTTCTCTCTGTGGGTGAAGTGGTATTCCATCCAGTGCCTGGGTGAGTTGTGTCTTTTTTGTACCATCAAGTCCAGAACAGATAACCCCAAAACCTGCAAACCATGCAGTGAGTTGACATGCTGGGACTGCTGCTCCTGGAGGTAGGCAACAAGTGTCAATTGCTCAACAATTCAAACCTGGTCCATCTTTTAAAAATAAAGTGAAAAATCAGCCTTTGGTCTACACAATAATGGTTCCCTGAGAATCAGACCCATTTTGGGACTTTGCTGCAGTTTTGTAGGTCCAGACTCTCAACTGAAATTGCATTTTCCAAGATCAATTTCTTTTATGGCTTCCCCAGTGATATGTGACGTCTCTGAAATAATAAAAATGAATCACTCCCTTTGAAAAGAATAATGTTTGGCTTGCACCAAACCTTATGGTATAAGATACTGAAGTGCAGTTATGATGTTCTAAATCACATTGATAGAGCTTTACGCATGGTGAAAAATTATTTTTTGAAGTCATCAAGCGGTTATATGTGTGGTGGTGGGCGGGAAGGTGAACAGAGGGAGGGAAGAGCATTACTATAATCAAGAGTGATATATACCAAAAGATTTTACCTGTTATTGTTTTCTGAGATTTCTGGGTTTTGTTTATTAAAACTACAAATAGTTATTATTTCTACCTTGCTCACTATGAGTTATATACTGGGTTATATAGAGTTGCATATTGTTTTAGTTCATTAAGCCTACCATAACAAAATATCATCAACTAGATTGTTTATAAACAACAAACATTTATTTCTCACAGTTCTAGAGGCTAGAAATTTTCAAGATCAAGGAGCCAACATGTTTGGTGTTTGATGAGGGCTCATTTTCTGGATCATAGATGGCACTTTTTCACTATTTTCACATGATGGAAGAAGCTAGCTAGCTCTCTGGGATCTTTTATACAAGGATATTAATCCCTCCCATTCATGAGGGATCCAGCCTCATGACATAATCACGTCCAAAAGACCCCAACTCCTAATACCATCACCTTGAAGGTTAAAATTTCAACATATAATTTTTTGGAGGACACAGATATTCATACCATAGAATATATGTTAACTCTTTCTCGAATAACCGTAAGATAAGCATTATCCTTCTGAGGTTTATGGTGGTTAGATAACTATCTTAAGGTCACAAGCTGAGAGGGGCTAACCAGATTTTGAATACAAATGTATGTGGTTTTGAAGTTCATGCTCTTAATCAATAGTCTATCCCATTCTTCATAAGGCATGGGTAATTCTCCTAATCACCTGGAGTTATTCAGAAGTAAAGATTCCTACATAAACCAAGTATCAGAACTACTGTCAGGAGGAAAGAAAGATCCACTACATACCACTATTCACCATCCCACTAACATCTCCTCATTATCATACCACATCCCAAAATAGCAACACCAAACAAAAACATCAGTAAAATTCTGTGGGTAATGGTGGAAGAGAAGTGAGAAGAATAATAATAACATTCCTGGACTTTGTAGTTCTAGTGGAATCCTAGACAGATTTCCATTATAAAACATTTCCTTTTCTATCATCTGTCATTGGGAAAATAAAAGAAAATACTCCTGCGACATGTACATGTACTTTTGAGCAAGCTCAAAAACAATGAAGATCAATGTTTTAAGTAGGATTAGACATTCTACTCTTTCTACTGTGTTAAGACAGACCTTGAATAGTATCAAAGTGACTAGAATAGTATAGCTTCCACAAGTTTCTACAGCTTCAACAAGTTAGTTTAACTCATTCTGTTAAAATAATATTCTCCCTTCTTGCAAAGCCATCCTTGAAATTATTCTGTGAAACATAAATGACAACTTCCCATTCAAAAGTTAGTAGTACAGTCTTAGCTCTGTTGAAAATTGATATTCTTTCTAGGTCAGTACACTGCAAGCTGCCATCCCTTTTTATTACTCAGTGTTTTCTGCAGACTATTTTACTTAGTAATCTGTCCTCTAAACTGTAGTACCCCCAAATTGTTTTACTTTTGTACATGAAACAAGTTTAGCCTTTATTAAATTGTATTATTTATAGCTGAAACCACAGACATACATACTATGTCTATGATTTATATATTTTAACATAAACAGAAATTAAAGGAACATAGAAACTGTGGTAATTTCACCAGTTATTTAAAATGAGAACTGACACCTTGGTTTGATTTTACATAGCTAGAGACAAAGATCAGTTGGATTTGGCAAGGCACCTGTTCAATAGATTAATTTCTTCTCATTGTTTCAAAGACCTGCATTATAACAGGTATCCTATAATTGCCTGATATAATCATTTATGTTTAAGGTATCTTCTAGAAACTGTTAAAGTGTTTCATAAAATTTATTGAGAAAATCTTTTTCTTTTTTTTTTTTTTTCTTTTGAGTCATAGTCTCACTTTGTCTCCCAGACTGGCAAACAGTGGGACATGCTCAGGGCTACTGCAGACTCGAGCTGCTGATCTCAGGTGATCCTTCTACCTCAGTCTTCCAAGTAGCTGTAACTACAGGCAGGTGCCACCAGGGCTGGTTAATTTTTTGATTTATTGTAGAGACAAGGTCTCACCAAGTTTCCCAAGCTGATCTCAAACTCCTGGGCTCAGGCAATTCTCTCACCTCCACCTCCCAATGTACCGGGATTACAGGTGGTGAGCCACTGTGCCTGGCCAAGAAAGTCTTTAGTAAAAGGGTTTCATCATCCACAGAAAAACCTGGCATATTTCTAACTAAGATAGATAAAAGAGGGAAGTCTTTTTAGACAAGATAGTTAGGAAAAAGTTTCTTGTTATTCCTAATATCATACCTGAGTTATTCATTCAATATGTATTTATGGAGTTCCTGCTATATACCTGAAATTTTAGCAGGAATATCATAAGTATGGCTTTTAAATTATCCAGTTCCTAGTCACAGTCTTTGCCGTATTCTGCAATGCCATTTTCACTTTATCACTATTGGGATTATTTTAATTGAGGCTTCATTCGCAGATAATTCTGAGAAAGAATCTGCTTCCTCCTTGGATCAAGCCTGAACCCAACTGTAGAATGACTGACAGGAAGGGAAAAGAAGAATTTTAAACTTTGTCTTTGTGGTATAGGAGAGGAGTTAGCATAGACTTTCAAAGATGAAAGATGATAAATTTTGTTGCCATACAAAATAAGAGAGAAAAAAAGGACATCACCACTTCTCTTAGTCTTAATTTTTAAGAAAAATGTTGAATTTTTGTGCTGCTGCACTTACCTTCACACTCTGCTGTAGATCTTTGTTTCTTTCCTGAAAAATAAGGGGATTTATGTTTCAACAGAGCAGTGTTGTATTGTTTCTGTACAAAATTGGAGGTAAATGTTATTTATTAGTTTAATTTCTCATCTCAGGAAGCTAGATGTTTTGCTTGACAGCAGTGACCTTTTGAATTGAGTTACAGTTCATTGGCAGATGATAAGTAAATTAAGGAATAATAGACTGGGACATGTAAGCTAACATCGTAGCTGACATATTACTATTTTATCTCTTCATGAATTACTCTGGACAACAACAAAGAAAAAAATTAGAATCGAGAAAATGGTGGAGGAAAGACTCCCAAACCAATAGCTGCATATGGATAGTGGTTAAAATCATGGGAATAGGTGAGACTGTAAAATGTCTAGAGTAAAGAAGAAAAGTAGAGAGAGTCTATAATAAAACCCCGAAAGAAACTAACATTTAATTGATGAACAGAAGAAAAGATAAGAGACTGGAAAGAAGCAATCATGATAAACATAAGAAGAAACAGAAAATTGTAATGCTATGGATATCAAGAGTAGCATTTCAAAATAGAGGGAGTTAGCAAAACTAAAGACTGTAGAGAAGTCAAGTAAAATGATGACTCAAACCATGACAATGTGATAAATTGATGACTTTAAAGTATAATTGTACGGGTATATTCATATTGAGATGGTATAAGCAGTCACAAAAGGTGAGAAAATACATATTATATAGGATAAAAGAACATTTGTAAAATTAAGAATTAGTGTTGGTTGGGGATAATGACAAATATTTGGGAAACTGCTAACAGGCACTAATCTGGGCTTTGAGAATAAAGCCATGAACACAACAGATGAAGTCCATGGCATATTTTTTCTTTTGCAAATAGTTTTATAAAGAAAAATCAAAATAAAGGGATAGGAGGAGTGGAATGTTATTTTATAAGGAGTAGACTTGAACGACCTTTCTAATATTAATAAGGTGCATTTAGCAAAGTTTTGAATGAGATGTGGGAAAAGGCCATGTTAATATGTGGTGACAGTGGTGTGGAGGAAGGGAAATCATTACAGGCACACCTGAGAGCAAGATTTCTAAGAGGAGGATGTGCCTGTCATGTTTGAAGAAAAGAAATAAATCAGTGTGGTTGAAGCAGAATGAGAGTGAAGAAAGAAGTAGCCAGTTGTCAAATTGTATAATGCTTTGACAATTACTCTGAGTGTGACACAAAATCATTAGTGAGATTTAAACCAGAGGAATGATATAATCTGACGTGTTTTTCAAGGATTATTTTGTCTGCTTTGTATAAAATAGACCATAAGGGAAAGGACAACATCAGGAAGATTGTGTCTGAAGTACTTGAAGTAATTAATGCAAATAGTTAATGGCAACTTTTACCCAGGTGGTAGTGGTCGAGGTAATAGGAAATATGTGGAGTTTGAATGTATCTGAAGCAAGAGTTGTCAGGATATGCTGAATGGTTGGGTGTGGTATATGAGAAAAAGAGGACAGTCATGAATAACTACCAGAAACTTGAGTCTGAGCAACTGGGAAAAAGGAAATGTTATGTATTGAGATCAGGCGAAATGTAGGAATCAGCTTCAGTTTAAAACAGAAATATTAAGCTGACAGTTAAATATATGCATCCTTATTTGGGGTCAAGATATATGAATATGGACATTTAGAGAGTTGTGGCGGGAAATATGAGTTTGAAGGTTATCAATCTACTGATACTATTTATAGTTGTTGAACTGGGTGGCTCCGCTTGAGTAGTGATTATAAATAGAAAAGAAAAGAATACAAAAAACTGAGTCTTAGCTCTTTGCCTTTAGAGGCCTGGAAGAAGAAATACCATTGAAGAAGAATGAGAATGTATGGCCAATAAAGAAGGAGAGGTCCCAAGAGTGGCTAACAAGCAAAGTGTTTTGATATTGAAGGAGTGATAAACAGGGTCAAATGTTTCTATCGGGTAGAGTAAAGTGAAGGGTCAGAAGTGGCCCTTGAATTTGGAGACTTGGTGGTCACTGGAGTTGACAAGGGACAAGTAAATTGGATTAGGAGCAATTTGCAGGATCTGCTTAAAACTGGAAACCACACAATTTAATTATTTCCTCCAGTATACTTTAGTTACACATATGTAAGTGTGGAAAAAGCAAATTTTAAAAAATTGGTGGTTTTGAGGGAAAGAAGCATAAGAAAGCATGAGAATTGAGAGAGATGCTGAGATACTAATTTATTAATTTGATGTAATTGACAATATAATCTGGTTTGTACAGAAAAGAGTGAAGTCAAGAAGGTTAATAAATTTGCATAAATTAGAGATGTTAAAATGCTTGTGATATCAATGAAGTCAAAGAGTAAGGGCTATGAGAATGAGATTGCTGGAAGAATAAATAATTGTGGTTAGAAAGTGGGATGAGGAAGTTAAAATTTTCAAAGGTGGAGTAGTTTTGAGTGAAGATAAAGTCCAGCAAATGGTCATGGATGTGGATGTCTGAAACAAAGTGTAGGTGAAAGTCCCTGGGATTGAAGAGTGGGTAATAAACTATGTTGCTAAGATTTGGAATGCATCATCCCAAATGAATATTAAAATCACCTATAATTGTAGCAAAATTTGAGATGCAAAGGAAGATTATGGGCTAAACATTAAAGTCCTCAATGAATGTCAGGGTTGTATTAGGGAACCTGAAAGTCTAATTTATTTTTATACAATCTTTAAAATAATTCTTCTATTTTCTTCTCTATACCTCCAAAAAATGTTACACAATAATTTAGGGCTATAGCAATATGTGCCTATTATTATTTGAGAAGTAGATTTTTCTATCTATAAACTCATATATTTTAGCTCTTCAAAAGAACTTGAGCATCTTTCTCATTACTATAGAAAGCTTTCTCTTTCTTGTGGAATTCCTTTGTGTTGGTGGAACACGTCCTTGGTTGTTTCCTGAGAGAGTATATAACGGAAGTAAATTTTTTGAGATTTTTACAGGTTTGAAACACTCTTTATTTTACATTAATACTGGATTGATAGTTTTTGGGGGTACAGGATTATACATGGAAAATCATTTTCCACTTACGGTGGCATTGCTCCAAAATTTTTTAACTCCCACTGTGGTAGTTGAGTGATCCATTGCAATTCTGACTTTCACTTCTTCAGTATGTGACTTATCTTATTTCTAGAAGCTTTTAGGATCTTATTTTTACTCAAAGTATGCTGAAATTCAGTGAAGATGTGTCCTAATCTGGACCTCTTTTCATTTTTTTAGTTGAGGGGGAGAGACATATGGTAAGCCCTTTTAATCACCAACCATGTCCTTCAGTCATGGGGAATTAGTTCTTTTATACCTTCCTTCCTTCCCTATTTTTTGTTTTTCTTTTTAATAGAATTTTTCAGACTTTCTGGATTGATCTTATAGTTTTTGTATCATTTTTCCTTTATTTATCTCTAAGGAAGCAGTGTAGTGGTTATACAAGCATTTCCTCTGGCACTAGACTACCTGGATTCTAATGCAACTCCATCATTTACTAGATTTTGACCTTGGACAACTCATTTGTCCTGACTCAACTTTCTCATATAGGAATTGAATAGTGTCTTATGGTTTGTTATAAAGAGAAAATGAATTAACGCATGAAAAGTTCTCAGAACTGCCTGATATACTATAAGAGCTATATAGAATTTGCTACTATCATTATAATTATTACTTTATCACTTTGATGTTCTACCTTCTGTATGTCCTCAACTTTGTCTTTAATGTCTTTTGATAATTTTTTAAAATGTTTAGATATTATTTAATTATCAAAATATTTTTCTTGAACAGGATGGTGATGATAGTTAAACAATACTGCATTTTATACTTGAAATTTGCTGATATATCTTAAGTGTTCACACACACATACGCACACACACAAAGATAACTATGTGAGGTGATGAATATGTTTGTTAGTTTGATTATAGTAATCATTTCACAATGCATACATATATCAAAAGATCACATTATACACTGTATATATATATATATATATACACAATTTTTACTTGTCAGTTATACCTCAATAAGTCTAGAAAACAGATAAATTTTTCTTGTTCTCTCATTTCTCTTTTTATATAGAAACTTGTTATTTTTATATGGATGCTATATCTTCTTTTTTTATTGTGGTAAGAACACTTAACATGAGATCTATCCTCTTTTTTTTTTTTTTTTTTTAGTTGGAGTCCCACTCCATCGCCTAGGTTGGAGTGCAATGACATGCTCACGGCCACCCCAGCGTCTACCTGCTGGGCTCCAGCGACCCTTCCACCTCAGCCTTCCAAGTAGCCAGAACTACAAGCGCATGCTACCATGCGCGGCTAATTTTTGATTTACTGTAGCGATGAGGTCTTGCCAAGTTGTCCGGGCTGGTCTCAAGCCTGAGGGCTCAGGCAATCCACTTGCCTCAGCCTCCCAAAGTGCTGGGATTACAGGCTGAGCCACCGAGCCTGGCCGGATGCTGTATATCTTATCTCCCTAAGGTACTAGAGTTTTGTTTTTTTGATTTTTTTAAAAAGTTTTCTCACACTGTCTCTGTTTCTATTTCCTTTTTCTGTTTGCTTTTTGGCCTGTGCTTCACATTGAAGCTTTTTGTTAAATATCAATCACGCTTGGCTCTCTACTCATATTTAAGAGTGAAGAAAGAGCTGTCAACTTATATTCAAGAGTAAAACTAAAAAGCTATTTGAAAGTTCTTCATTATTCCCTTAGTTAACTGGTAATATTCACTGTAGAGTGATTATATGGAGGCATAGCTATCTGAGAGGGGGACTGCCAGTTTGACTATGTTCATGTATGAGGTTTTCCCTCCCTAGGAAGCACTGATTTTTCAGTAATACTTATCTCATCTCTTGTCTGGCTGTTTGTGTTTAGGAAGTCAGAAAGAGGTTGGACATCTCAATTTTCACTATGAAAATTTTCACTTAATCCTATTTTTTTTTAAATTTTCCCACCTGCAACTGTGCTTGATATTTCAGAATTTGAAACTTTAATTTCTTCTAAGAGTAAACACTGGGTCACCTACTAGGGTGAAGATGGGGTCTTGGAAGTCTAACTTCTCCTTATATAGTATTAAAGAATTCCACTGTTTTCTGCTCTATACATCCTCTTTCTTTGTCTTTTCAGACACCTTGTGTTTCAAACTTTTGAGCCTTCCCAAGATTCATGGGGTGCACTAATTTGCTTCTTACTAGCATTTCTTTCTATAGGCATTTAGATATTGATTTATTTAGTTTTGTTCAGTTAACATTCCTTCATCTATTTTCTGTCTTTCAAAAATATGCTGGTATTTCTCATCAATTTTTGTCTCTTCTCATATTTCTTTTGTCTTTATGAGTATATGCCTTTTTATTCCTCATGGTGTTTAAGGACATAGGTTCTAGGACTGAACCTTTGGGGTTTGAATCCTTGCTGTGCCATAGTACCAGCTGAGAGAGCACAGGCCATTTACTTGTCTGTGTTTCTGTTTCTTTTTCTCATTTATTTTCTTCTTAGAAAATAGAAATAATAAAAGCACCTATACCATAGAAGTTAGTGCATGTAAAGTACTTAGAACAGTGGCATAAAGTATCTGCTCCATAAATGTCAACTCTTACTATTGCTATCACTATTATGTTATTGTAATATCATTATTGCCATCATTTAGGAGTTTCATATATGAATAGAGATAAACATATGCATTTAATTCTCTATGTTTAATCATTAGTTTATTTTTAAAATGTAAATGAAACAAGTGAAGACTCTATTAATCGTCCTTGAGAACTTAGAAGAGCACAACAGAATAATCTTGGTGAATTTTTAGAAATGATATGCCTTAAGAGCCTGAAATGAATGAAGTTTAAATAATTAGTACATGAGTCATTGCATTTCTCCACTTTACTGATCTCATTATTAACTTTATCTTAATGTCGATTTCCCTTACAGTCATAAGATGACTGAGCAGTTCCATATATCTTATGCAGATACGACAATGTCCAGAGACAGAAAGGAGGCAATGTTATCGATATTTTCTTCTGAGGATTGAAGAAATCTTTCTCTGAAGCCCCCAACAGATCTTCACTCATGTCTCATTGATTACCCTTACATCAATCACTAGCAATGAAAACAGCACATAACAATTGACCTAGATTGATCAAGATTTATGCCTGGGGCTTAGAATAGAACCCTAAGCCCTTTGTGTCATGTAGGACAGGAGTGGACACATGAAATAAATTATGCTGTGCTGCAAGAAAAAAGAGGGAGAAGTAAATGTTTAGTAGGCAAGAACTGGTACAAAGAAAGTTATTATTCAGACTGTTCTACAAAGTCATAAATGTTGAGCATACCTCAAATAAAATTAAGACCTATAATTTTGATGAGCATATTGGGAAGGAAAAAGTTGGATTTCCTAATGAGTCTTCCTCTAGTAAGTATTCTGTAATGCTTAATATGAGGCTTATTGGTATTCAAATCAATTTGCTATTATAACTTAAAACTTGCTTATCACAGTATTGCAAATAGCCAGTTTCATTATTCAGATAAAAAAAGATAAACTTTCCAAAGTTAACTACTTCCTTCCTCTTCAGACATTATGTTTTAGAGAAATGAAAATTGCATGAAATAGATATAACCGTATTTTGTATTCAGAAGTGAATGTTAGTGCAGTTTCTTGACTCCTGCCTATCTATGCCCATAGAGTATCTGAGAAAAGTGAATAAGTTCCCTACCTGACTTCCTGTCTTCTTGAGTCTTTAGACAATGAATTAAAATTCTCTAATTTGCCTTACACACTTTAGTGAGCTAATTATAAGAACACTTTTACAGTTCAGCCTGCTTAAAAATCAAAGTGTGGAAGTTGTGATAAACCTACTGGCAATTAAGAGACAGCAAGATGGATTGTTTCCAGATGCTCATGGGATTTCTTGAAGTTTGAAGAGTCACATCTATTTTTGTTATACTTTGGTATTTTTTCATTGACCGTGGAAGCTCTTTATGGCCCTGTTGACTTGCAGATATTCAAATGAGCTTTATGCAAGCATGCTTACATTCTGGAATGGAAAATTTCCAGGCAAATATACAGCAAGGATTCATGATACATTCACTCTGAGAGCCTGAAAATGTATTTTAGGTCCCATAAGTAAAGTTTCAATTTTGGAGAGAAACAGTGAAAGCTTATGGTATTTTTCAGTGTGTTTTGGATTGGAGAAGAGAAGACACATTTTTCTACTTTGGAATGCACTGATAAGAATAAACATAAAGTCATGCCTCTTAATAAGTCCAATAAAGCCTGGGGTATTCTTTCTCTGAGTTGTCCACCTCTCCTTCATTCAGATTTCCCTCAAAAAATTCATATGATTCTGCATTAGAAAAACAGTCATTAAAAGCTATAAACTGCAGAGACATTTTTCTTGGCACAAATATTTCAGTGACATTAAAGTTTAAAGTAATTTTTATTTTATTTTTTATACTTTTAAAAAACAGATGTGTTAATCCACATGTAGGCTTGGTTCTGTGATTATCAATCCCACCTGAATTGACCATCTTAGATGAATTGGAGGATTAGAAGTCAAAATTTAGCCATCGACAGCACAATGCAGCTATTTCTACCACCAAAAGAAGCGAATCAACCATATATATTTGTTCATATGACATTTACTGACACTGTGTCAAATCCCCAATCCATCAGAAAATAATTGTTTCATTTTATCTCATAAACACTGCACATATGACTTCTTTAATGCAAAATCTCTTAGTGCTTTGAACTTGTCCAGTTACTTATAGAAAATTTTAGTTCTCCATCGTTTGTTGAAATTTATCATTTGAGATCAT
Organism: Tarsius wallacei; assembly: GCA_963574415.1. Classification (NCBI taxonomy): domain Eukaryota; kingdom Metazoa; phylum Chordata; class Mammalia; order Primates; family Tarsiidae; genus Tarsius; species Tarsius wallacei. Next base: position 26,926 of record CAUYQG010162545.1, read on the forward strand.
AGTAGATTTATTTTATTAGCTACATGTCTAGAATATACCAGTAGAAGAAACTAAGCCTTTACTGATTTTTTAAAAACTTAGTTCTATGCACTGGAAAGCTGCATTGCTTGTGTGCAATGAATTATTTAACATATATCATATTTAACATACAGCACATTGACATACAATAACAGATAACATTTGCAAAGTTACCATTGTATATTTAGTGCAGCATTAAATGTGATGTGAGATAGGTAAGAGTTGGAACAAATGATCTCTATCTCTAATTCCAAGTAAGACTTCTTTAAGAGAAGTATAGTGTCTGGAATGAAATAATCAATAGTTTTATTCTACCTTATGATGATTGACCTATGACCTGAATATTTGTCTCTCCCTCCCCCCATTCATATGTTGAAATCTAATCTCTAATGTAATGGTATTAAGATGTGAAGCCTTTAGGAGGTAACTAGGTCATAAGACTTTCCCCCTAATGAATACAATTAGTGCCCTTATAAAAGGGACCTTAGGGAGCTTTTTCACCTCTTTCGCCATGTGAAAATGAAGCAACAAGGTGCCTTCTCTGAAGCTGAGAGAGAACCCTCAACAGACACCAAATCTGCTGGTATCTGGATCTTGAACTTCCTAGTCTCCAAAACTGTGAACAAAAAATTTCTGTTGTTTATAAATTACCCATTCTAAGGTGTTTTGCAATAGCAGCTTGAATGAACTAAGGCAGCCTATACCTGGAAAAATATTTTTGTTTCTAGTTGTCACAATAAGAAAAATCATCCAGAGACTAGAACTGTATATGCAGAAAAAAGAGACCTGAGGGGCGAAAGTTATCATGAACATATGTGGAAGAAGGATTGTATTTGTTTTGCCTGATAAAGCACCAAAGAGTGGTTGGGAGTTACATGGAGAAATAATTATTCATATTTTTAAAACTTTTTTTTACTGCATCTCTTTTGAGGAGAGCTGAGTTAATCATACTTCTCCGTTGATGACATACGATATCTATGCTGCTTGCAAGGACCATACTTGTTTTTTTTTTTTTTTCTATTTCCATTTCTCATTCTCCCAGGCAATCATTTGAATTCTTTAATGTTTACATCTACTTATAGTATGTGTTTTTTGTTTGTTTTGTACTTGTGTATTTTTAGTTTACAAAAATGGTAATTTGATATAGATCTCATTTTATTTATTTTCCCTTTTCACTTCACATGTTCTTAAAGTTCTAATATGCTGCATGTATATCTATTTTGCCATTTCTAAATGTGACATAATCTTATTTCTGTACATTTACCACATTTTACCTATCAAATACCCCAGTGACGAATATCTTAATCACATCCAACCTTTTGCCACCATAAAAATATTACAGTAAATAGTCTTGGGCATGTCCTATTTTATACTTTGTAAGTGTGTGTGTATTTTGGGCCATACTGTGTATGCAAACTTAGTTTGACAAAATAGCTTTATCTTGCGCCATAGAATGGCTCCTTTTACTAATAGTACATGAGGGATCCTGGAGTCCAGGGATTAGCAGATTTTTTTTTTTTTTTGGCAAAAAATCAGGTAATTAAAATTTTAGCTTTTGCCGACCACACAGAGTCTTTGTCGTTCCTCCTTCCCCTTCTTCTTCCTTTACCTCTTCTTTTTTGAATCACCTATCAAAAAATGTAAAAAAAAAAATCTTATCTTGCAAGCTATACAAAAATGGGTAAATTACTTCATTTGACCCTTAGGTCATCCAGAGGCCTGATCTAGCCACACATTTCTGCCTACATGTCAGATGATTCACTTCACTAATTTTGGTCAGTGAAATAGATCTAAAATGAAGTGAGCATTGATTTAAGTTTCAATTCTCTGATTATTAATTGGTTAGTTCATTTTTTTCAATTATGTGTTGATATTTGGAATTACTCATCAGCAAACTTTCTATGGGAATAATTTACTGAGTTTTCTATTACATTTTTTAATATTTATCTTGATTTTTAGTAGTTTCTTATATGTTGGATACTAACATATTAGCCACTTCAAGTATCTTTTTCCAATCAGTTATCTGTTCATTAACATTATCCATGGAGCCGGGCTCGGTGGCTCAGCCTGTAATCCTGCACTTTGGGAGGCTGAGGTGAGTGGATTGCCTGAGCCCGCAGGTTCGAGACCTGCCTGGGCAACTTGGCGAGACCTCATATCTACAATAAATAAAAAAATCAGCCGGGCGTGGTAGCGCGTGCCTGTAATTACAGCTACTCGGAAGGCTGAGGCGGAAGGATCGCCAGGGCCCAGCAGGTCGAGGCTGCGGTGGCCGGGAGCGGCCACTACACTCCAGTCTGGGTGACAGAGTGAGACTCCAACTCAAACAAACAAAGAAACAAAATCAGAATTGCTAAACCTAAGACTAGTCTGTACTTTTGTCCCATAATCTTACATTTGGAAGAGGAAAAGGAGACAAGCTGATTTTTCCCATTTGACCAGATACCACAGGCAGACAGCTGGGAATCTGAGTGGTAAGACATTCTTACTCTTCTGCCAGGTTATCAGGTCCTGGGTTTCCTGGAGTGCAGCTTCTAGAAGAGCAGAGCAATTTTGGTTATCCTGTTCATGGTGCCCAAACTGTAAGGGCCAAGGAAAAACGGTCTCTTCACCCTCTGAAGGTGTGCTGAAAATTAACTGACAAAAGGCAGATTAATAGAAGAAGAGGCATACAAAATGTATTCACATGCACATGTGTACATGAGAGTGACACAACATATGAAAACTCAAAGAAAGGCCCAGAAGGTTGGTGCTTTTCTACCATCTTGAGGTTACAGAAAGAATAGGGGCTTGGAGTTAGGTAATGGGAGGGAAAGAAGGGGAAAGGCATGGCCAGCAAGAGTGGTCTTGTTGTCTACATGCAATCTCACTGCTAGCAGCTCTCAGAATAGGTACCCTGTAGCTGAGTTAATCTTCCAGCAAGGGGGGTGGAGAGGGTGCAGAGAAAGCCTGGCTGTTTATTTCACTAATGTAGATTTTTCTCTACAGATGCAAATCTCCTCCATAAAAGTCAGCTTTGCAGAGCTATTCCTGCCTGTAGGTCTTCTGAATAACCATCTTAAAATATGTTAAACAAGTATATTTTGGGGTGAAATATTTTTGGTTTCCTTTAGCATCCTTTACCTTAATTTTAACTTTACTTCTCCTATGATAGGAGGTGCTTTTATATATATAAAGTCAGCAAACTTCAGTCACTTTATTATTTCTCATCAATAAAAATGAAGAGGGTAATGAAGAGAGGAAGTGGCAGTTGATACCTTTAACTACAGCTTTGATTTCTAATGTAAGATAAATGATTAAGAGGCTCTAGGATGCATGGTGCCTGCTGGTGATAAAATTTGTTATTATTAGCCTAATTCCAATTGATCTTTAATGAATAAAGAAGAAAAAGCCTCCAAAGGGAAGATAATATCAAAGGTCAGAGTCTCTCCTTGGACTGGGAGTTGGGGAAGCCATCAGGAACCCTGAAACTAGTCAACATACATGTGTCCACAAGATCAGAAAAAAAGTCGTGTGATTAGTACACAGCCTTCCAAGCATTGGGAACATATACACAGAAAGTGTGTGTTGCTGAAGGGTGTGAAACAGCTTAGCACTGGGGAGACCTCTACCAAGACTGGGGAGTGTTGGGAAATAAAGTGGCCTCTCTATAGATCTGGACCCAAACAAATAGCATGTTGGTCCCCAGACTGTCCCTTAAATTAATTGGTATAATGTGAGTCTTTAATATAAAGCTGGCAGATACAACAATTTTTAATTTGGGGAAAAATTAGGGGCAAAGGCTGAAATCTAAGATAATGATTGGAAATGAGTGATATATTTTTAAATATCAGGGTTATTTTAGACCAGCTCCCGCAGAAAGTAGAGCTCACAAAACTTTATGTTTGAATACATTATCGGAGTGTGCAATCCCAGGGAAGCAGGAGTGAGGGAAGCCAGAAGGAGGCTGAGAAGGAGGGAGGGCAAGTTCAAGTGCACTGGCTACTATTAGATGTCAAGCGCAGCTGGTTGCTTCATCTCACAAGACCATTTTCTGAGAGGCCATATGAACTGCTGAATTTTAGGAGAGCCTGCCTGGGGAGAGAAAGAAGAGTAATGATCTGACAACCTCCCTTTCCCACTGGTCAAACACTCAGCCCACGAGGTACTGTTGTCCATAGCAAGTTCTGCTGCTTGTCACCTGCAGGCCCAGATAAAAAGCACAAGTGTGGTAGAAGGAAGGTGACTGTATTCCAAAAGCCGACAGATGGGGAAACAGTCAGGCTCATGCCTCAGAGAAACCATTTCGGAATTTTAGGCTGAGGAAAAAGGGATTTTACTGGGAAAGAATGGATGAGGAGTATCTGGGAGCAGCACAGGGAGCAGACTTTGCTTTCATGGTTATCCTGAATTGTTGTCAACCTGGAGAGCTGGCCATGCCATCACCATTGCAGCCAGGTTGTAGACTAATCATCTTCAGGTGACCTCTGAACAATGGAGAATCCTGCTGTGGGGTCTCCACACTCTGTTATTCCAAGGTCAGCCTCTGGAATTTCTCAAGCACATACACAATTAGATTAGAAAGAAGAAAGTATCTTTCTAGTGCAGGCTAAGCGAGAAAAAGACTAAAGCGTTTTTCAAAAGCTGACATGGGAATTCTCGGTTACACCATTAGCTTTTCACAAGGTATTAATTCCCCACATTCAGGGGGTGCACACTTTGATCACGGAGCTTCTCATGCTCCAGCAGCAATGGGGAAGCAGGGAAGGAGAAAAGACACTTGAGCCGGGGGCATGAGGCAGGGTGTTGCCAGCTTGTGCCATGGCCAGGGACCCTGGCAGTAGTGTCTCCAAGAGAAACAGAGATAGTAAATTTGAATCTTAATATGGGGAAGGAAGGCTTCTATCTGGGTAGTCTAGCCCTTGAATGCCTCTCCCTTCAATATGAGTCAAGATAAATGCAATTAACCCTGTGTGTAGAGATCCCACAAGAAAAGCTATCTCTGTGCCCATTTTAGGCTATAGGACACATACCAGGTCCTTGTTCTCCTGAGTAGATTAGGATCCAGTTTTCTTGGTATGTCACTAAGATGGATTTGATGGAAATTAACTGACGCCCCTGCTGCTGGAACATTAAGGCAGTGTATTAACTCAGGAGGAAATTTAGAAGTTGGTAGATTCTGCTGTTAAATCATATTTGTCTCTGCTTTCGAATAGGCTACCATCTGCCCAAATTTCCTTCTTTCTTTTTTGTAGAACAAAACAGTCATACATAATATGTTCTAACATCATACATTTTTTTCTTATTTCCCTTTATACAACAGTCCCAGCTCCCTGAGGTATAAAATTCAACTGTTTAGTCAGCTCTTTCACAACTTCCTAAGAAAAGTTGCCAATTTCTCTCCTAAAAGAATTAAATTCTCACGTATTTCTTCTCTATCTCTTCTACTTGAGCAAATCCACATTTTACACTTCCATATTTTCCATAACTCCTCATCCTTTATCATATTTTGAAATTTTAGGATCCTTGGTTGCAAACAACAGCAAAAACATAGCTACCTTAAACAGAAATAGAATCTATGAAAAGTATATATCTAAGCTGCCAGAATCTATAGGTAAGCCGGAGAAGCCATGCCAGGTGCAGCACAGTCAAAATCCTGCCACCTCGTCTGGGCACAGTGACTCATGCCTATAATCCCAATACTTTGGGAGGCCAAGGTGAGAGGATTGCTTGAGCCCAGGAGTTCAAGACCAACCTGGGCCACATAATGAGACCTTGTCTCTAATAAATAAAAAAATTAGCTAGGCATGTTGTCATGCACCTGTAGTCCCAGCTACTAGGGAGGCTGAGGTAGAAGGATCGCTTGAGCCCAGGACGTCGAGGCTGCTATGAGCTGTGATTGTGCCACTGCACTCTGGCCTGAGTGGACAGAGTGAGACTCCAACTCATGGAGAAAAAAAAAATTCTGCCACAGGGTGGTCTGCTTAAGATACCAGTGCTGGTAGCTCTGCCACTGACATCTGTTATGCCTGCCTAGGTCCCATCTTGCCCCCTGTACCACCTCACTCATGCATTGGGTGGTGATATCCCAATTAGTTTTTGCTGAAACTGATCAAATAGTACTTACTTTCAGAAGTAGAGACCTTTAGAATTGAATTGGATTTTTTTCAGTCCTTGCTGTCTTTTGAAGACAAGGTTTTTCAAATAATGAGTCTTCAATGTTACCCAATAGTGAACTCTATCATTATATCCTCTGAGTCTCCCTGTTGAGGTTTCACTACAAACAACTAGTGCTTTCTCTCCACTGGTTTTACTTAAAATGCCATCAGATTACTTGAATTTTCTGCCCGGTTATTTGGCAGGGTTTCTGGCAGCGAAATGATAAATTTATTAAGCACACATAGTTTGGAATTTTCTGGTGGTAATTTTTTATTGATTTGCTCTTATGTAATTAAATCAAATAAGCTAACATTTCTAGGTACCCAGGCACAGAGAACACGTCTTAAACATTTATTGGACTGGATTTGTTATTTTGTGAAATTATGCTGATGGATATGCTGAACCATGCAAAATGAGATATGAAATGTAATAAACCTCACCTATTATCCACGGAGCACAATTTACTTTTATCTAAGCTGCCCAGATTTTTAGCCTCAGCTGAGGAGGGAAAGACCTGATTAATGGTAGCTTTTATTACTGACACAAGTGTGATTATAGCTAGAAGAAAATGGATTCTTTTTAGCATAGTAGGTTTTTCCTCCAAAGAATCCCAAAACCATGACTACATTTTACATATGACTTTAATGTATTTAGTTAAAGAAAAATAGTCGAAATTTTTCTACTGTTTCTTTTTTTTTTTTTTTGAGTTGGAGTTTTATTCTGTTGCCCAGACTGGAGTAAGTACAGTGGTATGTTCCCGGCCACCGCAGTCTCGACCTGCTGGGCTCCGGAGATCCTTCCGCCTCAGCCTTCCAAGTAGCTGGAAATACTACAGGCGCGTGCTACCACGCCCTGCTAATTTTTGATTTATTGTAGAGATGAGGTTTTGTGAAGTTACCCGGGTGGGTCTCGAACCCGTGGGTTCAGGCAATCCAGTCGCCTCTGCCTCCCAAGGTGCTGGAATTACAGGCTGAGCCACCGAGCCCGGCCTTTTCTACTGTTTCAATCAAAAAATTTAATTCTGGAAATGGGATCTATAAGACACATATGAACAAAGCGTTGATTGACTTTTTTTTTTTTTTTTTTTTTTTTCTGAGTTGGAATCTCACTCTGTCGCCCAGACTGGAGTGCAGTGGCCGCTCCCAGCCACTGCAGCCTGGACCTGCTGGGCTCCGGCGATCCTTCCGCCTCAGCCTTCCAAGTAGCTGGAACTACAGGCTCGCGCTACCTCGCCTGGCTATGATTGACTTTTTATTTAGTTCTTGAGCCACAATTTAGGATGTTGAACTAGTCAAAATTTTTCATAACTGGAATTGCATCTCCACTGAGACTGGGTTGAGGTTTTATAAAGGAAGAAACCAGAGCACAGAGCATCATATAAATTGCTTGTATTCACAAAGTTAATTAACAGAATCCATGACTTTTTTTTTTTTTTTTTTTGCTTTCCCTACTGTATGAGGAAACAATCCCTAGATAAGCAGCTCACTGCCTTGATTCTGCTAAGATTGCATGTAGGAAATTCAGTCCAAATCAACCTAGAGACATAGTCTCTTTTTTTTTCTAGCCAATGGAGAAGAAAAGGGCTTTAAGAGTAATGTGTTGAAACTGGATGCATTTATACACAAAATATTTAAAAATGATATTATTGCATGAGGGTGACCTTGTCCAAGGGCAAGATGGCAGAAGATCGTCCTCTTGTAACCTGGATGATAGACTGGCAAAACAAAATGGGCTCTTTATGAATGTTGTTACATGAGCTCTTCTGGAAAGGTTTAGATGCTAGACCAGCCCATGGAAGCTTGTGGAATGCAGGTTTCCTCTGCAAACATTAAAGAGCCTTGGGGCTACCCGTTTCTCAGGCTGGGGTATATTCTGTATTTGGCATCAATGAAACTAACGGATTCGGATCCATTACAGATTCACCCTTGTCTGTGGCTCTTGACCTTGTAAAGACCGCGCGTTCCCTTTCAAATGCCTGACATCGTAATCCTAGTTGAGAGGTACAGATTGGGAGTGACCTGTGATTTTCAGGTCTCCTTTTGATCTTCCAGGCCCATCATCTGCGTCGCTGCCACATGTGCATTCCAGCACAGCAACTGTTTCTGCCCTTCCCTGGAGGGCAGCCCACCTGCTCCCGCCCACTGGCCCTTTGAAGTGGAGGACTTCATTTCACGTGACACCCTCATCACTCACGGGCTCCCCTAGCTGCTCCCTGTCACATTAAAAAAAAGAAAGAAAGAAAGAAAAGAAAAAGAAAAATCCCACCTGGGCGCCTAGTTCAGACTGGAGAAGCTGATGTGATCTCTTTGCTTTTTAACTTCTGAAAGTAGACTGTGTTTTCAAAATTACTTTGTAACCAATAGTAATGGTACAATTGAGCCAAGATTGCTCAGTGACATTATTAAATCGGGCCTCTGTTATACATGGTGACCTGGGAGGTATAAGTATAAGCCACATTAGGATCCAGAACAGGATATTTCTTTTATTTATTTATTTATTTTTGAGTTGGAGTATCACTCTGTCACCCAGACTGGAGTGCAGTGGCAGCTCCCGGCCACCGAGGCCTCGACCTGCTGGGCTCCAGCGATCCTTCCGCCTCAGCCTTCCAAGTAGCTGGAACTACAGGCGCGCGCTACCATGCCCGGCTAGTTTTTGATTTATTGTAGAGATGAGGTCTCGCCAAGTTGCCCAGGCGGGTCTCGAACCTGCGGGCTCAGGCAATCCCCTCACCTCAGCCTC
>CAUYQG010162551.1:0-14772 GCA_963574415.1 Tarsius wallacei
GGGAGACACCTCTTATCAACAAGGGTACCTGAACGAAATATTTTTGTATGCCTAACCCCTAACTGTACCCCACAATAACATAATAAAATAAAATAAAAAAATTAAAAAAAAAAAAAAAAAAAAAAAAAAAAAAAAAAAGAATATGATTCTGTGTAGTAGAGATATGGGGTACATTAAAAATGGCTGCAAATTGCTACTCCTCTCATTGAGAGATAGTGTATAATTTTCTTCATTTTACTCTACCTTGTAAGTACTTACTAGACCAATGAATGCAGCAGAAGTGACATTCTGAAACTTCCAAAACTAGGTCATTAGAAGCCTTTAATTTCCACCAGATCATATATGACATTTTTTTTGGAGCCCTTTCTACTAAGACTGCTAAACTAGATAGTCCACATGTAGGGATTTTGGTGGATAGTCTAGAAGAAGCCAGGCTTCTAGACATTCCCATGAAGATTTTAGATAAGGAGTAGCCATATTTGTCTATATCAGCCTCTGCCAGATGGATACCATCAAGTAACCTTGGCAACGTAATCCAAGAATTGCCTCAGTCCTGATGAGACTCCTGACCCACCAAATGATGAGATATAATAAAATGATTGCTGCTTTTATTTGCTAATTTTGGCATTATGTGTTCTGCAGTAATAGGCAATCAGAAAATAATTTGACAACAAGAATTGGTAATTTGCCTTCACCTAAAACATGTTGCATTGCCTTTGAGCATAGATGGCAGATTAATCTGAAGAAAACTGAATAACTTTTTGGCCACTGGAAGGGTCTTAAACAAGCAGCTAGGGCTGAAGGGGAGTAAGAAATACATTTAGAGTTTGGAGCAAAAAAGAACCTTTCTATATAGTGACAAAAAGTTTGGCAGTTCTGTTATCTGCAATAGTATGGAGAACAGAAAGGACATCTAATGAGCCCATAATCTCACTGGGGAGATTTCCAGGCAGAATATAGAAAGTGCCAACTGACTTCTTATAGGTCCTTAAGATAAAACATGAAAAGAGAGATAACCTAAACATAAAACATTCCACTCTTCCGGCAGAATTCAGAGAAGGCATAAAGAAGTCAGGACATGCTAGAGTTGAAATTAAAAACATCTCACATTTCTCATCTCACCTAGTAAAATATTCTCAGAGTAAGACATAGTCTCAAGGAAAGAAAATAATAATTGAGTCAGGAAAATGTAGTCTCTGGGTAAAGAAGAAATCAAGAGTGTGGCTGAGAGGTCTGTTTTTAAATCTTGAAATATTTAATGTTGCTGCTTATAGACTTTCTTTTCTAGATAACAAGATTTCTAATAAACTTAATGATGATAAATTTATTAACATTAAGTCCAGTAGATTAAATGATGTGAAGTCTCCCGGGTAAACAAAACGGAGAAGGACTTGTCTCAAAGCATTTATGGATGTGATTTTTGTTTGATCGAGTAAATTCCAAAAGGCTTGTAGAAAACCTACAGTTTTTAAGAGAATTATGCCACCAGCTTAGGCTGAATGCTTTAGGGACACAGCAACAGCAAAAGGGGATTTAGGATCCTTAATATCTACAAATGGGAAGCAGTAAAAAAAGATTGCATAGTGTCAAATACCGGCCATTTCTATATAAAGGGAGAAGTGAATACAAGAGCATAATGATGAACCCAGAGAGCAGAGCCAAGGTATCACTTCCAGGGAAGATAAGTCTCTAATGAATGGTAAACATGAACTCAGTTGTATTTCATAAATTTCCATGAACCACAGTGATTGCTGTATAGTTCTTGCTCTCCCCTACCTCCTCTGAAAGGGAATGTCTATTGCGGTTATCCTATGCTTATCTCATCAATGTTTGTTGAATGTGTATGTGGGAGGGTCAGATAGCTCACAAGTCTTCAGCCTGAGTAGAACTCTACTTGAAGAGTTGTACTGGAGAAAATCTATGCAGAGACCCTCACTCCCACCTGAATATCATTTAGGTGACAAGATACTAAACCAAGAGCCTGAGCTAATATCATAATTGTATAAGACTTTGGGAAGTCTTTGGAGGGTGTGAGCCTACTTTGTTTTTTAGGAGGAACTTAAGTCATTTGTGTACACAGATGAGAATGTGATTGATTAGATGTGGCCACAAGTTACCTATCACTTCTTTCATGGATGTGGGGTGCTTGTCTCTTCTTATTAAATCTGGGCAGCTTTTGACCAATAATAATATGGTGGAAGTGATGTTGTACCAGTTTTCAGTTCTGAGTCTTAAAGAATTGACATTGTCAGTTCTGTATCTCTGGGATTCTCTTTGTAAGAGATGTCAGCTCATGCAAGAAGTCAAACTATCTTACTAGGAGGAAACACTAGACAGACACTTGGACAGATTACATGGAGAAAGATGGGTGAACATATCCCAGATTTTCAGCCTTTCACCTCAGACACTAGAAAAAGAGTAAATAACTCTAGTCCCAGGTCATGGCTGAATGTAACACCATGTTAGATGTTAAATGAGAACACACAACCAAGCCCAGTAAATTCACAGAATCAGAAGAAATAATAAACACATTTTAATCCATATGTTTTTAAATAAATTTCATGCAAAAATATGTAGTCGGGTCAGAATATAGTTCTATTTTGTAACCTGGCCTGACCTAGATGCCAAAATTCTGGTATTTGAACTTGAGTCCAGTGTTAAAATGTGATGACATTTGTGGGACTTTGAGAGCATTCCAGAAATATTGAATGTATTTTGCAAATGGAAGAAACAAATAATTGGTGACAAGAGGTCAGATTATAGTAGCCTGAAAAGGACTACAAATTCTTCGCTATTGCTCCCTTGAGGTGAGGTCTTATTCCTCCCACAAAATGTGACAGGAGTGACAATCTGGAATTTCCAAGGCTTGGTTGTAAGAAGACTTTAGCCCTTACCTGTCTCCAATGGAATAGCTTCTTTGTTTGTCTAGAGTCATATAAGAAGTGTCAGAATATGCAAGAGAGGCTCCTGACATGTGAGTGAAGCCATGTTGGGTCATGAGACTAGTCCATCTGCCCACTAAATATCATCATTCAACACTACATGAAGCAGAGGAATCACACGATTGAGATTTGTCCAAATTATTGACCCATTAAAAGCATAATTAAATTGCTTAGATTTTCTTAGAGAAAACCTCTAAGTTTTGAGGTAATTTTTAGGCCAGTAATAGGCAACTGGTGCAGGATGTAATTTATGCAAAAGAGTGAGTCAATTCAAACCAGAATATATGTTTAAAGGTGAAATTAAAAAAAAAAAGAAAGCCAACTTTCAAGGAAATTATAAAATTCTTCAACAGATCTTGTAGACATCTCCATGTTTTGAAAGGAATAGAGGAATACAGAGTCATATTTGAGAGACGAACATCTCTCCTATTTTGAAATAAACAACATTACATCATATTTCAAAATGATTTCAAACTGAAGCTCTCAATTCTACAAGTTTCCTTTAATGTAAATTAGCTGAACTTAATTTTCTAGGTTCAGGCTTTCTTCAGGACCTCTTAATTATAAAATGAGTATATTGAGAACTCTAATTCACATCCTATTTCAGAAATCTCCATGTCTAGTATGACCAAAAACAAGAATACCCTACTAAAAGTTCTTTGGAATTAAACTATTCATACTTCTCTGAAATTACCATCACCCTTCAAATGATTTTGAGCTTTTTAGATTTCTCAAACTCCTTTATTTTACAGGTTACAAAATCCCACACAGATAAGAGAACAGGAATGTTACCTGCTGTCAGGATGGTATTACTTGTAAATTTCTCCAGGAAGAGTTATTTGCTCTCTCTTCTGTGCTCCCTTGGAGATTCCAACATTTTGAATCTTTACCATTATTGAATTTATTACACAGCATCACAGTCATGGCTTCTGTGGCCTTCCCAAAATCCCTGTTTCAAGAGTACCTGTGCCAGTGCCTGCAAGAAAAGGGGAGAACGTTTATATAAGCTACTCTGTTAACATATTTCTCTCTTCTCAATTCCCTCTATTGTTAAGTAAGATAAAGATGAAACCAACTTCTATATTCTATCCTGAAAAAAGGTGATGAAAAGCTGCCCTTCTGTCAATCAAAGTGTGGCTATATCAATTAGCTTACGACTCTATGATAGTATAGTTGGAACCCTAAATAATGTTTTCCTCTAATAATATGTGCCAAAATAAATGCATTAAAATTTAAGACACTAAAAATGCAAAGAAGAGTCAAAACAATGCTTCATATGATTTCAAAAGTCAGGACTGGATTTTGAAGAACAATTTCTGAAATATATAGAGTTAAACTCAGTCGCTGTCATCAGATTTCTGTTTTGCAGTTAGATTACTGCTGAGTTTTGCTAAATAACGTGCATTAGTTTTTTATTTTTAAATCCTTTTCACCTTCCACTTTAATGCCTAGGTAAGAGCAATGTGATATTTTACAATTCTACGTTTTCATTTTGTTTTAAAACTGTAAGCAGATGGATTCAGCTACTATATCTTCAAAGTCCACAGGACATGATATTCCATGAGAAAAAGACTAACAATAACTGTAAATTCAAAAGTAGTTCTGCTTCGTGTTCTGAATTAGCTCTGCCTTTGAGTGGACAGCCAGCATAACCCTTAACTACAGTGTCCTGGGGAAGCTAACAGAATAATCAGTAGACATCTAATATGGGGCCCATCAAGATCATGTTTGTTGATGCTTAACTGAACTCCAGGGAAATAGCTGTCCCTTTGAAGCAATCTGCTTGCAGAATCACAAAGAACCATTTGAAAAACCCTGTGTAAAACCGACATTTCAAAAGTCACCATTTGGACATCATTGGCTGCGACTTGGTGCAGTGAAATTCTAAGCAGAGGCAATTTTTTCCTAATCTTCATCTTCATTCATGTGTAAAACTTGTTTTCATGTAATCGGCATTTAAGTATTTTTATTAACTGAGTACATCAAATTGTCATAGTCATATGTTCAATTTTTGTTATAAAAATTCCATAGAAAAGAAATTATTTGATGGAATTTGGCAGTTCAATGTGGAAATTTATCCTGGTAATGGAAACATTTGAAATGATTTTATGTAATAATAGTTTTGATGTTTTGGAAGTTGTAGTTATTACTTAGCAATCATGTTTTTTCTATAGCTACTAGCTAATTCTATCATTTGCCCTTACTGTCTTTTTCTCTTTTGAATATCAGTTTTAGATAGACTCTAATTTAGAATTTTTATGAACTAAACATATTAGTAATACTTAAGGTAACAATATCTTTACATATATATATATACACACATAACTATATATTTGCAATCAAAATATTAGTGGGAAAGAGAGGACTATTAATATGTATCATAGAAAGAAAATTTACCCTTATTTGCTTTCCTGGGTGCTTGGAAGGAAAGATCAATTTAAGAGCAGCTATAATAGCTCTAAGAGTAAAGTATTGATTTTTAAAAAATAACCGATTATTTCACAAATTTAGACAAATTGAATTGAACTAGAGATATTTTTCCCTTCAATTTGCAGAAATCCAATCTCCAAGATATCGCATTTGAATTCAATTATTACATATTTCCTCTTCAATTATTTGTTATATTTAGTATACTGAAATATGCCATCTTGAGAATTCACCTTGATTTAAGCAAAGCCAGTATAAAACTCTGGACAATTCTTTGGTAAAAGATTCATAATTTCCCTTAATAAAAAGCATTGGTACATGATTTGATTAGATAAATTCAATTTGCATACATCTTTCCAGGACATGCTTAGTGCATAATAGGAAGGGAAACTTTATTTTATGAATGATTCTATTCTAAACCCTTGATAATAGTCTGATATATGATTTGTATTTTGATTCTCATTCCAATTAGTAGGGGAATTCAAGCATTCCAGAAATATAATCTTCTACTTTGACTTTGTTACTGTTTTTCTCTTTAATTGGGCAGTTAGGTACTTGATTCTCTTTATTTTTTATGGCCTATTATCATTTGGAAAACCTGACTAGTCAGTAGGCCTAGTAATTTAATATGAAGGCTATTTCATTTCATAAGAGATAAGGTACCTTCTGAAAAAATTACAATCATGACCCAGACCATGGAAGACCAGAAAGAGATATTTTCTCTGAATTCCAAAGACTATAATGTGAACAGAAAAAAAAAAAGATTTAGTTCAATATTAAAATTGTAACATTATAATTGTTAAGACAACTATATTGATGCATAACGAGCTCTCAAATATATACTGAATAAGTAAGTAATTAGTAAACAAATTTCATACCTATCCCAATCACTCTTTGGGCTTTATATTTTAGCCCTTTTCAAATAAGAGCCTCTATTCGTTGTCTGCATATGTCATCTGGGAAGCAGACACTAAGATAAAATTAGAAGTAAAAGAGTTTTTTGGTGCAATGGGGATTGATGAATTAGAGGGGAGACGAAACAAGAAAAGGCAGAGAGAGACTGCAGCCTGTGATGTGGGCCTGACACCCATGAGGAGAGTAAAGGAAAAAAGGATTGAGTTGAAGGAGCCCAAAACTATAAGGAGATTTGAGAAAATCTTGACCAGCCTGATGGGAAGCCCCAGAGCAATCATTTCTTGTTAGTTTAACTGCATTGTGTAGGAATGGCTCAGCTCTAGTGCCCTACTGTGGTCAGCCATTATAAGGGAGCAGCAGCCCAAGGTGGGTGGCCTTTGCCAGAGTACCATGGTAGATCACAAAGAGTGGCAGGTGTCAACTAACTACCCTCCTCGTAACTGGCTCTCTTGTAAAGAGATTTGAGGAACACATTTCCATGCTGTGGGACAAGACTATATCCTTCAAAATATTTAGCCAATATAGGGTTCTTAATCCCTTGAATTTTGTGAATTTGTGCCATTTTGTTTTCTGATGTCTTGACAACTACATGTACCTGTCCTTTGGTTTCTGTTGTACACTCTACTCATATCCGTTCCTCCCATGGACCAAACTCAATACTTAATCACACCCTCTTAATTCTGAGACCCTTGGGATATACCAGTTGAAACAAGTGGTTGAAGAGTAAACTCTCCTACCAAAAATAGGACATAGAAGGAAAGGAGGGGATGCATGGGGGAAAGAAATAACTGAATCAGCCTGAGGCATGTGTTCAATGAGTGAAAATGAACAAGTGCTATTTTTATGGAAATGGTAGAAAAATGAATGATGGTTTCTTCCGTTTTCAAGGAATGAAAATTCCTTGAAAACGGAAGAAACGGTAAAGATAGGAGAGAGATGGTGTGTCTGCTGGGTCGTGGCTTTTTTTTTTTTTTTTTTTTTTTAGAAGGCAGGATTTATTGAGAGGACAGAAAAGCTCCCACCGTGGGAGGGGACCAGAAGGGGTTGCCAGGAGTTGCATTTTTAGATAGTGTTTTCTAATAAGGAGGATTGAATGAGGAAAGCTAGGAAGCCACACAGCTGAGAGAGAAGCCATCCAGGTGTGGGAAAAAAGGAAACTAAAGGCACTGTGCCAAGACATTGGTTGGAGAAAAGCAGAGAAGCTCCTGCAGCTTCAGGGAGATGGGCAAGGAGGGAGTGGTAAGTGATGAGTAGGAGGAGGCAGCCATTTGTCTACGTAAACAGGAGAACATATTGCAAGGCCTTACATCTTACTCTGAGTCAAAGGGAAAACACTAATATTTTTCAGCATATGAGTAACATGCTCTTACTTGTGTTTTAAAGAATCACTGTGGGGCCGGGCTCAGTGGCTCAGCCTGTAATCCCGCACTTTGGGAGGCCGAGGTGAGTGAATTGCCTGAGCCCGTGGGTTCGAGACCCGCCTGGGCAACTTGGCGAGACCTCATCACTACAATAAATAAAAAAATTAGCTGGGTGTGGTAGCGTGCGCGCCTGTAGTTCCAGCTACTTGGAAAGCTGAGGTGGAAGGATGTGAGACTCCAACTCAAAAAAAAAAAAAAATCACTGTGGCCACTCAGGTAAATACACTGTAGGACATATTATTCGACATAGAGCATCATAAACAAGCATCAAGGAAGATCAATCATAGGAATAGAATGTTCAATTCACTAAGAAGTTTGAGAAACTCTAATTTTGTATGCAAATAATACAATGGCCTTGGAATATATGAAGCAAATGTTGATAGAACTTTAAGAAAAAATTAGAAAAAGAATCACGATAATTTGAAATTTCAACACAAAAATAATTCAAACAGCCGAAAAGCAAACCAAAAAATCAGTAAAGTTAATAAGCTTGATCTGGTAGATGTAAAAACCCATCCATTTTTGCATCCACAAATTAGAAAATTCTAATGTTCAAACCTACATGAGATGTTTATAAATATTGATCATGTAAAAGGCAAAAAATACGTCTCAAAAAATTTCAAAGACCAGGCATATGCAGATCATATTCACTGATCACAAAGCAATTAGGTTGGAAGAAAGTGACAAAAGAGATGCAACATTTTTATGAATGATTACAAATTAAATAATCACATTTGGATTAAATAAAAATCACTTAATAATTGAACAGAACAGTCTCATGGGAATTTGAAACCACTCCAAACTGAATAATAAAAAATGCATTATATATCAAAATTTATACCTTGAGGTAGGCGAAACAAACCACTCTTATGTCAACAAGAACATCTAGATGTGTAAAAGAAGTTAAATCTTACTAAGTTAAAATTATTTCTTTTTCATTTCTGCGTGGTCAAAAACACTAAAGAAAGCAAAATGGTTGCGGGATTCCAAGATGGCAATGGAGGTGTTCAGAGTGCACGAGTCTCTGCATTAATGAACGGGTGAAGAGTGTTCACCTTAGGGTGTCAGCAAAAGTTGTGTGAATGTCTGATTGAGTGGAGAGGTGGAAAGGAGAGGACCAAGATCTCCTGCCTGGACAGCGGCCCTGCGCAGCTGCTCAGACCTCAGCATGCTCATTGGCCCAGAGACAGGCACCGTCTCTACAGCACCACCCGGAAAATTGGGAAGAAAAGGATGAAAACAGGGAAAATCACCTGCATCAAACAAGTGCCACCTGCCGCTTCAGCCTTCATCCCAGGTCAGACAGACACCAGCAATGTGAACTGCAAGAAAATATACCAGAGTAACTCAAAGTAATCCCAGCAGAAGAGACCCAGATGCCCCATCCCTCAGCTGCAGCATTTGCGGTTGGCTGCAGAAGCCCTGCTGAAGAACCCAGCCCTAGATCACAGCAAAATGGCAGTGAGTTTTAAAGTGACCCAGCACCCGTTTCCCTGGTGATCTCTGAGACGTGTGACTCAGATGGGCAACTTTCTGAGCAACAGCATGGGGAGACCTGAACATAAGTGGATCATCTGGGGGCAGGTCACAGCCTTCCCCCCAACTCCCTGGGGCAAACAGGGGGTTAGATTGGAAGCATTTGTGGTCTGCACTGCAATAGGAACCCAGTCTCCACTCATAGCAGATGAGTAGGAGTGAGTTTTAAAGTGACTCTACACTCTTTGCCCAGTGATTTGTGAGACTCAGACGGGCAACATTAAGGTCAACACTCAGAGGGCCAAACATAGGTGGATCAGCTGGGGACAACTTCCAGCCTCTCCACAACCACAAGGGGTGAACAGGTGGACAGATTTAAAAGTCAAAAGCTCCTCTCTTCCAAAACCCCTCCTCTCTGCCTCCAGTTAAGAGAAGCAGTGCTTGGTTCACTCCTATAAAAAACGTGAAGTCTTGAAACTGCCAAAAGAGTGCTCAGTATTTACATCAGTTTTTGTTGTTGTTTTGAGATTTTTGTTTGTTTGCTTGATTTCTATTTTTTGCATCTGCGTGACTCTACCTGTTTTTTAAAAAAATATAGCTTGTTGGGAGTGGGCATTTCATTCTGTTTTACCCCTTCTCCTTCTTCTTTCTGTCCAATAAGGCTATATATAAGTGTAAAAATTTCCTCATATTACTGGTTTTAGTTTCTTTGGGTTTTTTGTTTGTTTGTTTCTGTACTGTTTGTTTGTTTTCCTCTTTCTTTCTATTTTGTTTTGTTTTTGTTACTGTTTTGAATTGGTTTTCTCTCCCTCTTTCTTTTTTTTTTCTTTCTCTCTCTCTTTGCTTGTTTCCCTATTTGCTGGTTTGTACCTTTTTTCTTCTCTCTTTTGTTCTCTCCATTGTCATCCCTCCACATTATCTTTTTATTAACTCCTTTTCCTTCCTTCATGTTATTTTGTACACAGGGGACATACATACACTTCCATTGTATGGACATACTGTAAGGTGGTGGGAAGTAGACCCCTGGGGGCCCACACACCAATCAGTATTGTGATCATCAGACAGCTTTTGAATCTTAGCAGCCCCTAACAAACCTCATTCAAATCTCAAATCTTCAAGGAAGTAACATAGCTCCCTTGCTCCAACCAGGCTCCAAAAATTGAACTAGTCCAGAGGCTTTATTCAAGGAAGAATAGGGAGTTAAGCAAAAAGAAGCAAAAACTACTCCCTTTCACACTGAACAATGGAAGTAAAGAAAAAAGAAAAACCCACCACAAATGAAGAAAAATCAGAGAAGAACCACAGGCACTACCCAAAGTCCAAAGAGGATAGTCCACGAGTTTACAGTCTTTGGAACACACCCAGACTGATTGGTCTCAGACTACAAATGCAGAAATCAAGGAGTGGATGGAAAAGATGAACAAGAAACAAGAAAAGCAAGATGAAAACATGAAAGAACTAATGGCTGAGATGCAAACTATAAAGAATACAGTAAATGAAATAAATAATAAGCTGATAAGCAAGGAAAGCAGAATTAACAAGACAGAAGAAAGAATCTCAGAACTTGAAGACCAAAATCTGGAATTAACCCAATCTGTTAAAAACATGAAAAGGAAACTTAAAAAGACAACAAAGCCTTCAGAAGATGTGCTACTATATTAAGAGACTGAACCTAAGATGGTTAGGTATCCCTGAAGCAGATAAGGAGAATGAAAGCAGCCTGAAACAAACATTCCGAGAGGTCATCCAAGAAAAATTCCCACATCTCATCAGAGACTTGACAGTTCTAATGCAAGAGATAAAGAGAACCCCTGCAAGGCATCAAAAAAGAAGACCAACCCCTAGACACAAAAGTAGGTATAAAAGAAAAAAAATCCTAAAGGCAGCAAGGTAGAAATGTCAGACTACCCAATGTGGAAGGCCAATTAGAATAGCAGCAGACTTATCTACAGAAACACTGCAGGCTGGAAGAGAATGGAGCCCAATCTTCAAGACACTCAAAGATACACAATTCCAACCAAGAATTTCCTACCCAGGTAAGCTAAGTTTTATCAGTGATAGAGAATTAAAATCCTTCCCAGACAGTCAATCCCTAAGGATATATGCTGTCTCCAGACCAGTTCTACAAGAGATGCTTAAGAAGGTATTAAGCACAGAAGGAGAAAAAAAAGAGCAACCACATTCCTCCCAAGAATGCAAGAAAACAAAGAACCAATAAAGCATGCGTCACTACTGCAAGATTGAAAACACACACATAAATGAACCCCCAAATCAAGAGAAAAGCAAAAATTAAAATAAAAAAGTAAACAAACAGCAACAAAGTCTATAAGAGCCGCATGACAGGAATAAACTCTCAAGTCTCAATAATCAGCCTGAATGTGAATGGACTAAATGTACCACTGAAAAGGCATAGAATGGAAAACTGGATAAAGAAACATGATGCAACAATATACTATCTTCAGGAGATACATCTCACCTGAAGGGACACTCACAGACTCAAAGTTAGAGGATGGAAAACAAATTTTCAGTCGAATGGAGCACAAAAGGAAGCAGGAGTTGCAATCTTAATATCAGACAAAATAACCTTAAAGCTATAAAAAATTTAAAAAGATACAGAAGAACACTACATAATGATAAAAGGTTCAATTCATCAATAAGAAATATCAATCCTAAACATATATGTACCAAATACAGGCACACCAGTTTTTATAAAGCAGCTACCAAGTAAATTTAAAGAAGATATTGACTCTAACACTATCACAGTTGGGGACTTTAATACCTCACTATCTACCTTAGATAGATCATTGAAGCAAAAAATTAACAAGAAGATCCGGAATCTCAACTTGATGCTTGACCAAATGGACCTAATTGATCTCCACAGAACACTCCACCCAACAACCATGGATTATGCATTCTACTCATCACCTCATGGAATGTACTCCAAGATCAGCCACATCCTCGGCCATAAATCAAGTATAAACAAATTTTATAAATCGAAATAGAGTCATATTCCTTCTCAAACCACAGTGAAATAAAAATACATATCAACACCAACAAGGATCCCCTAAAACCACCCACAAAGACATGGACGCTAAACAGCATGATGCTGAACAACTCCTGGATGAACATGGAAATCACAGAAGAAATGAAACAATTTCTGGAAACAAATGAAAATGAAGAAACATCTTACCCAAACCTCTGGAATGCCATAAAATCAGTACTAAGAGGGGAATTCATATCTCTATGAACACATATGAAGAAAATGGTAAGATCACAAGTTAACAGTTTAACAAGTCACCTAAGGGAGCTGGAGAAACAAGACCACCAAAACCCTAACTTCAGCAGAAGAATTCAGATCACCAAAATAAAAGCCCAAATATGGGACAAAGAAGACAAAAATGTTGTAGAAAAAAAAATCAGCAAAACAAAAAGCTGGTTCTTTGAGAGGATAAACAAATTGATGGAGACTTAGCAAGACTGACCAATGAAAAGAAAGAAAAAGACAAATAAACACAATCAGAAGTGCAAAAGATAAAGTCACAATTGACCCCAAAGAAATATAAAAGATTATCAGAAATTACTATGCACACTTGTACAGAAACAAACTCAAAAAACCTAAGTGAAATGGAGGACTTTCTGACAGCACACAACCGCCCAAGGTTGAAACAAGAAGAAATTGAGACCCCTAATAGACCAATAACAACCCAGGAAATTGACTTCATCAAAAGTAAACTACCAACATAAAAAAAAGCCCTGGATCAGATGGTTTTCCAGCAGAATTCTATAAAACATACAAGGAGGAGAGGTGACCAATCCTATTGAAAGTATCCCAGGCAATTGAGAAAGATGGAACTCCCCCTAAATCACTTTATGAAGCTAACATCACATTGATACCCAAACCAGGTAAAGATCCAACAAAGAAAGAAAACTACAGGTCTATATCCTTGATGAACACAGATGCAAAAATTCTAAACAAGATTCTAGCAAACTGTATACAACAAATCATCTCAAAAATCATCCACCATGACCAAGTAGACTTCATTCCTAGGATGCAGGGCTGGTTCAATATCCACAAGATTCTAGCAAACTGGATCCAACAACACATCTCAAAAATCATCCACCGTGACCAAGTAGGTTTCATCCCCAGAATGCAAGGCTAGTTCAGTATCCACAAGACTATAAATATAATTGAATATATCAAAAGATGTAAAAACAAGAATTATATAATTGTATCATTAGATGCAGAAAAAACTTTTGATGAAATCCAACCCTTGAACACCTAGGAATAGATGGAACGTACCTCAATATAGTAAGAGCCATCTATGATAAACCTACAACTAATATAATAAATGAACAGAAATTGAAAGTATTTCCCCTGAAACAGAACAAGATAAGGCTGCCCACTTTCAGCTCTCCTATTCAACACTGTATTGTAAGTCCTAGCTAGAACAATTAGACAAGAGAAGGAAATCAAGGGTAATCCAAACAGGAAAAGAGGAAGTTAAGTTATCCATCTTTGCAGATGACATGATCCTATACATTGAAAATCCAAGAGAATCTGTCAAAACCCTCCTTGCACTGATAAAGGGCTTTGGCAAAGTATCAGGGTATAAAATAAATGTGCAAAAGTCAGTCACATTCCTATACACCAAAAATAAACTGACAGAAACCCAAATAAAAAGCATAATTTCATTCACAATAGCCACAAAAAAAGTTGAAATACCTTGGCATCTTTCTAACCAAAGAAATGAAAGACCTTTACAATGAAAACTACACACAGCTCAAAGAAATCCAAAAAGACACAAATAAATGGAAAAATATTCCATGCTCATGGATTGGAAGAATTCACATTGTTAAGATGTCCAACCTACCAAAGACAATCTACAGATTTACAGAAATGCAATACCTATTAAATTACCTACATCATTCTTCTCAGACCTGGAAATGACAACACAGAAATTTATATGGAAACATAAAAGAACTCGAAGAGCCAAAACAATTCTTAGCAAAACAAACAAAGTGGGAGGTATTACACTTCTAGACTTCAACCTCTACTATATAGCTACAATAATCAAAACAGTATTGGCACCAGAACAGGCATATAGAGCAATGGAACAGGATAGAAATTTCGGAAGAAAAACCTCAATTCCTCAACCAACTCATCTTTGACAATGCCTCCACCAACAGCCAATGGAGAGAGGAGAACCTTTTCAGGAAATGGTACTGGGAAAACTGGCTGACTACATATAGAAGACTGAAACAAGATCCCTACCTATCACCATACACAAAAATCAACTCTAAATGGGTAAAAGACCTAAATATAAAACTGCAAACTATAAGAATCCTAGGGAGGCTGAGGTGAGTGGATTGCCTGAGCCCATGGGTTTGAGACCCGCCTGGGCAACTTGGCGAGACCTCATCTCTACAATATATCAAAAATTAGCCGGGCGTGGTAGCGCGCGCCTGTAGTTCCAGCTACTTGGAAGGCTGAGGCGGAAGGATCGCCTGAGACCAGCAGGTCGAGGCTGCGGTGGCCGGGAGCGGCCACTGCACTCCAGTCTGGGTGACAGAGTGAGACTCCAACTCAAAAA
>CAUYQG010162553.1:0-12797 GCA_963574415.1 Tarsius wallacei
TCTCTTCCAGCGTGGGTGGGAAGGGGCAGGAGGTTCTTCCTGGAGTAGGGGTGGCTGTGGGGGCACTGGATTGTGAGGAGGCTGCAGAGTGCCCACCCCACTCCCTGTCTGGGGCCCACAGCCTGCCCTCCCCTACACTCCCATCTCCCAGAGGGCCATCAGCTGCGGGTCAGGTGTCTGGGGCTGCTCCCCACCCTACGGCCTACCTCCAGCTCAGCCTCCCGCATTGCTCCTTCCCTCTCTCTCCTCAGCCCTGTCCTTGGCTGTGCCCTGCCACCCACTGACGAGGGGGCTGATTGTTGGGGGTAGGTAAATGGCCTAGACTCCCTTGGGAGCTGGAAGAGCAGCAGCTTTCTCCTTCTGCCCCAAGAGCCTCCGAGGGCAGGGCCTGACTCTCACCCCACCTCCCGCCCATGAGAGCTGTTTCCAGCTCTGAAGGCCTAGCCAGCCCAACTGGGAGGGAGACACTTTGGCCACAGCGACCCCTTCCCACATGCTTGGCAGGAGGATGAGCATCTTGGGGAGAAGGATTAGGGAAGGACTGGGGCTAAGTTTAGAGTCTGGTGGTGAGTGTGATGCGAGAAACTTAGGATTTTTGCTAGGGTTGGCATTGGGCCTGGGTCAAGCTGAGTGAGTGGGCTCTGTGGACATGATCGGGAGAGGGACATGACATATTCATTGTGGACTAGCACGTTCCCAGCTGCTCGCTCTCCTCTAGATGGGAATCAGGAACCTGGCAGAGCAGATCTCTGATTGTGCCCAATCACTCCACTTCCTCAGCCTGGGACCTCAGACACTCTGACCTCTGAGCCCGGCATCTTTCCCATGAGGCAGCTGATCTGGGGGAGATTGGTTGGGCAGGGCTGCAACATTGTGTAGTTCACAGCGGTGACATCCATCAAACCGTCTGCTCAACTAGAGTCCCCAGGAGTTGTGCAGTGCGCAGCCTGTATGGCCATACACAGCAGCTCTGGGGCTGGGGGCTGTAAAAGATAAAGGAGCCATGGTGAGAAGTCATATCTGTGCAAAAGCCATGGACACCAAACCTACCTCCTTATCTCTCCCAGCACCCACACCCACTTGACCTTACACACAGGGCTCAAGGCAGAAGCAGTTTTAGGTGACAGCTCTTGTCCCTGCCCCAACAAGTTCCAGCTAGTCTGGGCCTTGGTTTACCTGCCTGTAACACAGAGCTTGTCTTTCTTCCAGAGCTGGTCCTTACTGCCTGCCATGGGGCTCTGCCACTTTGCCACCCTGGCACTGGCCCTGCTGGTGCTGCTGGAGTCTCTGGCCCAGGTGGACACCCAGAAGATGACAAGATCCCAGCGTGGGGTCCACCCTAGAGCCTGCTACTCTATCTGCTTCCTCCCATTGCCTGCACCCCTTCTTAGCCACTGTCTTCAGTCCCCGCAGGTGGGAGTGGGCTGCCCTCTCAGCCCAGCTGAAGGCTCCTTGCCCAGGGACTCCAAGTTCTCAGGGGGTAGAGCAGGGGAGGCGACAGGAACAGAATTCTAAGTGTTCAGGATACTCCCTGGTCACAGCTGCCACCCCAGACTCCCCTTAGGCCTCAGGGGTCCCCAGTAGGGGCTGAGCTCTAGCTCCCTAGAGCTCAAGACTTCAGAGACCCCGTGTAGGTGTGGCTGTAGGTGTGGGTGTATGTCCATCATCTGGGAGTGTGAGTGGGGAGTAGTGTCAAGATATGGGTGTATGACCAGGGTCTCAGGATGACAGGGAAGGTTCTTAATAGGCCTAAATCCAAGGTCTCTAACTGACCACAGTTAGCCTTGGGAGGGACCTTACAGACCATCTCACTGGCCTCATGGGACAGTGGGGCCTGGGCCAGATATCCCAGGGTATCCCTGCCTTTTGGGGGAGGGAGGAGCTTGGGGGGATGGGGAGAGTGGCTCCTGGACACACGGCTTCTGTCTGCAGACCTGGGCTGTCTAAAGGTCTGCTCTGCACGCCACTTACACCTTTGTTTGCTTATAGGTCTGCACTGCTTCCCATAGCCTTTTAGGTCTTAATCCTGGGCCAGTCCCATCATCCTCAGCCCCCACCTAAGGGCCCTGGCCCTGGGTTCTAATGTTGGCAACGCCACCAGTTTGTGATTTTGGCCAGTCTCTTCCCTGTCCTCCACAGAAAATCCTTCCAGCTGTAACTCTCTGCCCTTGTTCCACACTGCCTTTGAGAGCCAAGGGGCCTTTAAAAATGATTTATTAAATTTTCCTTCCCCCTGCCCCACTGTCAGCATACATATACACACATACCACAGGCGGAACTGCGCCGAGCTGCCTCAACTCCCGGCAGGGCTGGGACTGAGGCCTGGGCCTGGAGGGGAAGGTACTTGGCCAGGCTTGGCACTGACCATGCCATGGGACCAGTGGACGAGATGGGAGTGGCAGGGGGAGGCCGGAAGGGGGGAGCAGACAGCATGCTTTATAATTAAACTCAAATCAAAAAATAGAAACAGCATCAAGTGTGCAGAGACAAGCGGCTGGAAGCCGGCAGCACAAACTGCCTGTCAGAAAAGATCGCAGACTGCACCGGATACCCCCACAGGTGGGTGAGTGCCCCTAATTCAGCGGGGTCCCTGAGCCTGCTGGGTAATGAGGGCCAGGGCACCTGTGCCTGTGTTGGGTTGGGGTGGGATTTGGGTGGGGTGAGGGACCTACTGGGTCGGAGATAGTAGCGCAGACAAAGCATAGTAGAATCAGAAGGACCTGGGCTTGAATCCTGGTTCCTATGCCTGTTGGCTGTGCGACCTTGGGAGTACTGCTTAACCACACTGAGCCTCAGTTTCTTGATCTATAAAATGGGGATGATAATATTACGTGTTTCATAAGGGCATTGTGAGGATTCAATGAGAAAATGTAAGCACCTATTTCTGTCTGGAACATAGTACATCCTTAAAAAGTGGCGAATAATTATTGCTGGACAGAGAAAGAAACATCAAGAAACACAAAGAGCTAGGGACCAAACCTCACCATCCCCTAGAGGAGTTGTCGTCTACCTAGGATAGGGCTGAAGCTTGAAAAGGTAAGAGTGGTGACAAATAGTGAAATGCACCATTTACTGGGCATGGTAGATCATGACGCTGGCCCTTTGGGAAGTGCTTTACAGTTATTACTTCGTGGAATTCTCACAGCAGCCTCATTGAAGAAACTGACTCAGAGAAAATCACATGGATACGCTTACTGGGCCTGAGAATTCGGCCCAGGCCTGCCCTGGCCAAGGCCTGTAGGCCCTGTGGAGACGGCTCCCTGCCACTGGCAGCTGCCTGCACCTCTCACAGGCTTCCTTCCCTACACGCCTCCCTTGTCCTGCCCTGAGACCTCCAGCCCCACCTGGCCTATGGCCACCCTCCCATCTGCTCCCCCGCCCCCGGGGGGGGGGGGAAGAGGAGGAGGCAAAGAGGGTGGGCAGGAGGGAAGACCAGAGGAACGTCTCCAGGAGCTGCGGCCAAGGTGGAGGAGAACAGCTGCCCTGCTGCCTCCGCCTGGGCTGTGGGCCTGCAGGACAGTGTTCTGGGAGGCTGCAGAGGAGGCCAGGCTTCCCGGGGGAGGGTGGAAGGCAGAGGCAAACAGGGGCAGCAACACGGAGAGGAGAGATACAAAGGTGGAAAACAAGTGTGTGAATGTGTAAATGGCAGCAGCACAGAGGCAGAGCAGGAAAACCACTGCCCACAGAGAAAGCTGCTCAGTCGAGGGGGGAGAAGCAGGAAGGAAACGAGGTGGAGCCTGGGGAGAGAACGAGGGCTCCAGTGAGTGGGAGAGGAGCCGGGTGGGCCCTGCCCCTGCTGGACACTGGGCCCATGGTTCCTCTGGCTGTGGACGAGATGTGGAAGGAAGTGTCAGGCAGGGTCCTCCATATCCTAGGTCTGGGGATGGCACAAGCCAGGAGAGCTGCCATGGCCACTGACTCCCCCTCTTTAGGTGTGCCTGGGGCTGGCAGTACAAGTCCCTGGGTGGGCACTATGAGGTGGCGAGGTGGGCCAGGCCCCCAGTGGGATAAGAGCAGACAGGTGGAGGTATGCATGCCATGGGCATCGGGAGTAGCTCTAAGTCCAGGGAAAAGCCCCATTCTCCAGACCTGGGTCTAGGTCCCTTGGAGGCTGAGGCATGCTCTGCGGCCTACCAGCCCCCAATGCCAGCCCCTCTGGAGTCTCCAGGGGTAGCAGAGTCCAGCTCTGTCATTGCTAGAGCCTGGCTACCTGCTCCTGGCACAGCTGGGCTGCGAGGCACCCACTGGCCACCGGGGGGCGACCTTACCCCATGCCAAGCTTCACAGGCCTGACTCCCCCCGCCTGCCCGGCTTCCCAAGGTCCCATCTGGTCCCGCCTGGAACTGATGGAGCTCCCACCGGGTGGCTCCAGCCCAATGTGGCTGTGGGCTTCCCTGGGGCCTTCCCCCGCCCCACCCCACTACACTGCCCTCTGCCCCGCAGTTAACTGCACACCCTGACACTCGTCTCCTATTCTCGGGTCAGACCTCCCCGGAGAATCCTGAAAGTCAGGCAACACTGGGGTCTTTAGCAATGGGAAGATAAACTGTGGTCCAGACAGGAGTGCAGACTGAGGCACAGGATGAGTCGTGTCAGAGTCCCAGGGGAGCCGGGCTGTCCTGCCTCCTCTAAAGTGCTCTTCCCACCACTTCAAGTAGCCTCCCATCTTTATGGGGGGGGGTGGTAACGAGGCCAAGAGTCTTCAATCCCAAAGGGATGCCAGAGGATCCTGGAAGGACAGTTACATCAGTCCACACTGCCTAGGTCTGCTCTCAGGCCCCACCCCCATGGGTTCCTAGGTCAAGATCTGGAATTCTAACCGCTTCACAGCGTTTGTGTTCTGGGCGGAACCTACCCAAGCCCTATTCCGCTCACAAGCTGAGTCCTGCCCCTGCACCCACTGCCCCCATTCTTAGACCCAGACCATGCCCTAGGTAGGAGGCAGGCCATTAGCCTGCCCTGAGAGGTCACAGTAAGGGATGAGGGGGAGAGCTGGGTCTTCGCTTCCGCCCTGCCCACCAGCCACCTGCTGGGTGAGCCTGGCCAAGCCCAGGACCTCCTGGGTGCCTGTTTCTCTTTCTGGTCCTGGCACCCCCTACGAAAGAAAAAAGATGTTCTTCCCAGTGTGCACCTTCCCTAGTTACTGGTTGAAGGGATCAGGGGGAGTTAGCCCAGACAGGCCCTCCTTCCCACCACGGCAACAGGCCCATGTTCTGGTGCCGCTGACAACCCAGCTCTGCACGGTCCCAGACTCCCTCAGCCAGCTGACGCCTGACACAACCCACCCCACCCGGGAGAGGCCTGACGTACAGCGCTGGCCTGAGTCATGGGGGTAAGGAGGAAAACGTGGGGCTTGTAGGCAGCAATGTGGTCAGCAATGCCATGGTCCCCATGGGTTAGTGACCACTCTCTGGAGTCCCCAAAGATGGTAACTGAGAGGTTCAGGGATGGAACTGAAGGAGCACAGAACTGGATTGAAACCCCAGCCTTGCTACTCATCAACTGTATGGCTTTGGATGTCACTAAAAAAATCTGAGCGTCAGCTTCCCTTGGGTAAAATAGGATCATATCACAAGTGAGGCATAAGGGGTAAAAAAGGCACTAGCTCATTCAGGGTAAAAATGCCAACAAATATTAGTTCACAGCCTGGCCTCTCAATCTGCTTTTGAGCCCCAGAAGTGGGAGGGGAAGGGGATCTGAGGACCAGCCCTGGAAGTAGCAGGGGAGGGGGCTTGGGATGAGCTGCCTAGGTTGGGGGGCCTTCCTGGGTGCCCTCAGAGAGCCACAGCCATCTGGGGTTTCCATCCCTACAAAGTCCCAACCTAACAGCGACTTAAGGGCTGTGAGGTCGGCCCTGACCAGTGCCACAAATAAGGAACTCCAAGGGCCCCCTAGCCAAGGCTTCATACATCTGCAACCTTAGGAGAGGGTAGGTCTGCCCAGCATCACAGCAGTGACAAAGGATTGATTCCCTTGTTCCCTGGGGAAAGTGTCTAGGCCTCAGCCCCAGCTGGTTAATAACCTCATCTGAAATAGCTGAGGCCCTTCCTGCAGCATCCCAGTGGCACCTGGGCCTCCCCATCAGCTGCATCCACCTTGGGAGCCTGCCTCCAGCCTCTGCGGTGTCCACTCTGTTCCAGGATGGATTCATTGCAGAAGGAGGACCTACGAAGGCCCAAGATCCACGGGGCCGCCCGGATGTCCCCACACCAGCCACCCACACTGGCTTCGCTGCAGCGCTTGCTGCTGGTCCGTCGGGCTGCCATACTGAACCACGTCAACGAGGTCTGGCCCAACCTCTTCCTGGGAGATGCGTGAGTAAGACCCATGTTAGGGGTGGAGGTGGCAGAAGGGTGTGAGGTCCACACGGTGGTAGGGGTGTAAGCCTCTCCCAGAGCCCTCCAGGGGCAGAGGTGGCACCCTCTGCCTCCTATCATCTCTCTTCCTATTTTTCTTTCCTTTTATATTATTGTTGCTTTTAACTGCGGAAATAGAATACATATAAGAAAAATTCATAGAACACATACGAACAGTTTCATCACCCAAGTGAAGAAATAGGACTTGACTTGTGCCCAGAAGCCCCGGCAGAATCCTTCTCACTGTAATTTTCCCTTTTCTCTGTAGATAACTACTCTCTAAGCATTGAATTAATTACTTCCTTGTTTTTCTTTGAAGTTTTACCACTTATGTGCCTAAATAATGTGGTTAGTTTTGCCTATCATTTAAAATTATATTAATGAAATTATATCGTGCATGTTTTGTGCCTGGCATTATTTGCTCAAAATTATGAGTCACCCATGTTATTATATATTTCTGCAGTTCATTCATTTTTCACTGCTATATAATATCCAGTTGTATGATTTCACCATAGTTTATCCATTCTACTAAATATGGACATTTGAATTGTTTCCACTGTTTGACTATTATGAACAGTGATCCTAGAAATATTTTAGTACATGTATGTTGGGAAAACATACACAAGTTTCTCTAGTGTTGTGTGTGTGTATGAGGGAGTGGAATTGTAATTTTCCTTAAATTTTAGGAAATATGGATTAATTTGTATACATTTTAGAAATTTCCCTTAATACTCACAAAATATGGGTCGCTATCTTGTTAACAAGGACTAATATGCTATTTTCCACCCACACACAGATAATAAAATCCTTGTAGACTTTTAAAAATGTATATATATAACATGCTTTTTCATAATTCTTTTTTTCTTACAAAATGCTATCACTTATAAAACCATTTTGTAATCTGCTTTCTGTAGAAAGCTTTTTAAATTATAATATATATATATATATATAATTACTTAAATTATATATGTATAATTATTTTTTTTCCCAGAGATGTGTTCTATGTTGTCCAGGCTGGTCTTGAACTCCTGGGCTCAAGCAATCCTCCCTCCTCAGTCTCCTGAGTAGCTGGGACTACAGGTATATGCCACTGTGCCCAGCTTCATACTACACATTTTAAAAACTTTTTTTGTATCCTCTATTTTTCATAGGTTCTCGGTATAGCATGAACATCTTTCCTTGTTTACCTGTATCTATCATGTTTTCATGGCTGCATAGTATTTCATCATTTAGATATACCATACTTAACCTCCTATTATGGTATATTTAGTGGGCTCCCCCCCAAGTTTTTGCTATCTTAAATATCACTAGATTCAGTTTACAAATGTCTCTGGACACATTTTAGATACTTCCTCTAATTAAGTTCCTAGAAGGAGAATTTCTGGGGCAAAGCATACACACATTAAGGCTTTTGATGCATTTGGACAAATCACATTCTAGAAAAGTTGGCCTGAGTGAAAAGGAGTCTGAAACTCCAAGCGGAGGAGCCCTTCATCCCGGCCAGTCTACTGGCTCTTGTCCCTACCCTCTTGGCAGGTGGCAGGGGGAGGAATGTTCCACCCCTGCCAGAGCTGCCCCAGTGAGATCTACCTGCCCTCCTAACTCCCCTCATGCCCTGCTCTCCAGGTATGTAGCCCGGGACAAGAGCAAGCTGATTCAACTGGGCATCACCCACCTTGTGAACGCCGCGGCAGGCAAGTTTCAGGTGGACACAGGTGCCAAGTTCTACCGCGGAATGCCCTTGGAGTACTATGGCATCGAGGCTGATGACAACCCCTTCTTCGATCTTAGCGTCTACTTTCTGCCGGTTGCTCGCTTCATCCGAGCTGCCCTCAGTGTTCCCCAAGGTGAGCTTCTGGGGAAGGCACTAGCAGGGGGCTTCCCTTTTGTTTCGCGTAGCACTAATGGGTGGGAGTCTAGAGTCACAAAACCCTTTCAGCAACCCTCCCACCCCGTGGGGCAAATAGCTACTACCATTTAGTGAGGAAACCAGCAGTCACCGATAACTAAGATCCACTGTGGTTATCGGCATAACCATAACCCTCTGTAAGAGGCCAGGCATTAGGCAGAAGATGAAGGACTTAGCAAAGGCTCTGAGCAGGCTCCTTTAAGACGAGGACTTGCCATAGGGCTGCAGGGGCAGGAGAGAGGGTAGTACTGGGGGGAAAGGAAGTGGGTGGATACCCCCTGAATCTGATGCAAATCCAGGGGGTCCAGGAGTTCAGTAAACCCTCTTCCCCTGGCCCTCAGTTGCAAATGAAACCAGAAGAAGCACCTGGACCAGAAGAAGGGAATCCCAATTGTTAACCTAAGCCCTGCCACATACTTGTTATGTGACTCTGAGCCAGTCTGTCTCTCCCTCTCTGCCTCAGCTGCCCCACTTGACAGTGAGGACAAGTGTCAGTATTCCAGGATGCTGTGAAGGATGGCCAGAGGTGTCTCTTCTTCCCAAAGGGGTTGGAAATTTGAGGGCAGGTGGCTGATGCTAGGTGGGGTCTCCCCGCAGGCCGCGTGCTGGTACACTGCGCCATGGGAGTGAGCCGCTCCGCCACGCTTGTCCTGGCCTTCCTCATGATCCACGAGAACATGACACTGGTAGAAGCCATCCAGGTGGTGCAGGCCCATCGCAATATCTGCCCCAACTCAGGCTTCCTCAGGCAGCTCCAGGTTCTGGACAACCGACTGGGGAGGGAGATGGGGCGGCTCTAACCTGGCAGGCAGCCAGGAGCCTGGCCCTCCATCCAACACATCTGATCCATTCAGCCCGACCCTGGAGATGGTAGCCTCTGCTATCTCCAGCCCCGGAGATGTAACCAACAAGTAAGGGCTTGGCTGAGGCAGAGGCAGGAATAGCTGGGTGGTGACCTTTAACATGTGGATTTCCCTGACCCGATCCAGAGATTCTTTATGCAAAAGTGAGTTCAGTCGGTCTCTATAATAAAAGGTTCATCATAATAAAGGCTTTCGGTCTTTTGATGGTTTGTGAGGCAATGGCTTGCTCTCAGAATGGCCACGATGTTCCAGATGGCTTGCCAACTCTGATTCAGTGTGATGGCAGTCTACGGGAGGAGTCTGAGTCCAAGACAAATGCTTAATGAGGAAGGAGGACAGGTGGGGATTGATGAGTGATATCTGCCCTGGGTTCAAGAGAGAGGAGCCAGGGCACCAGTGCCAGGATCAGATGACCTCTTCCTCATCCTGTCCTCCTCATACCCTCACCCAGGAGTCAGGCTTTCTGATAAAGATCCAAATTCAGTGTGTCACCATCCTTTCCATGCCCATCCTACCTAAAGCCAACTATCAAAACTTGCAATTCAGGCTGGGTGCAGTGGCTCATGCCTGTAATTGCAGCACTTTGGGAAGCTGAGGAAGGAGAATCGCTCAAGCCTAGGAGTTTGAGACCAGCCTGGGTAACATGATGAAACCCTGTCTCTACGAATAATTTTTTTAAAACATTAGTCAGGCATGATGCCACATGGCTGTAGTCCCAGCTACTCAAGAGGCTAACATGGGAGGACTACTTGAACCCAGTAGTTCGAGGCTGCAGTAAGCTATGACCATACCACTGTACTTCAGCTTGGGAGACACAGTGAGACCCTGTCTCTTAAAAAACTGAAACCAAGCTGGGCTCGGTGGCTCAGCGCTTTGGGAGCCCACGGGTTCGAGACCCGCCTGGGCAACTTGACGAGACCTCATCTCTACAATACATCAAAAAATTAGCCGGGTGTGATAGCGCGCGCCTGTAGTTCCAGCTACTTGGAAGTCTGAGGTGGAAGGATCCCCAGAGTCCAGTAGGTCGAGGCTGCGGTGGCCGGGAACATGCCACTGCACTCCAGTCTGGGCGACAGAATGAGACTCCAACTCAAAAAAAAAAAAAAACCTGAAACCAACCAAACAAAACCCACAGTGCACAAATAACATCTCTTGAAACCAGTCTTTTCACTTACACTCTATTTTCAAAAGGACTGCTTAAAATTAGATATCTAACAGAGGCAGTACACAGAGGAAGATAGGGGTTGGGGAGGAGAGGCACCAGAAATCCTAGGCAAAGGGTAGTTATATAATGGAAATAAACGAGTTAGCTTTGAGTTTCCTAGTTCTTACACACTAATAGAATAAAACAAGAAAGCAAACCCCTCCCCCAGCCCCACCCGACCCAGGTTCCTCCTCTGTAATGGTGCACACTTGAGTATTTATGGGGAAAGTGGGCTGGCCTTCCTTCTGCCTCTCCAGTCATCCTATTTGGCCTCCTCTGCTTCGTCTCACCTTCATTCAGTGTTCCTGCTGTCTCCTGGGGGATCCTCTTGCTTCCCACTGCCTCAGTCAGCATCTCTAGGTTGATGACTCCCAATACCGCACTTGAACTTCAAACTCAGCTGAACTTTTCATCATCCCCCAACCCAGACCCACTCTTCTTACTTACTTCCCTGTTTTAGTGAAGATTCCAACAGCCATTGTTCCCAAATCAGTGACAGGTGTCATCCAGGACTCCTCCTAAATACCGCCCAGATCGACTTACTTAGCTTCATCTTCATTGTGACTACCCCAGTTCAAGCCACCCTCACCTCTCACCTGGATGCTTGTGACAGCCCATGAACAGTCTCTGGCTCCAGCCTTGTCCCACCAAGGCAGGCATCTTACTAAAATGAAGATCTGATCGCATCACCCTTCTGCTTAAAACCCCCAAAGTATAAACACCTTGACAAAGTATAAAGGTGCTTCTTTACCTGAGACCTTCTTATGTCTCCAGCCATATAGTCATTCTGTTCCTGTAATACTGTGCAATTAAGAAACAGCAAATCCACATAGCAAGACCTGCAGTTCCTAGAACAACCACACTCCCTTATCTCTGGTACTGCACATCGCTCACCTCTTTTTACTGGGCTATCCTCCTAGACCCCCACGACTGAGAGAAGTGCTCCTCCTCGGGCTACTGAAATGCCATCCTACCCCTTGTGATGGCACCTCTCTGAATCAGAATTGCCTGGCACTTTGTCATTCTGTCTCTGACCAGGCCTTCCCTAGGCCCAAGGTTCCCATGGTTCCCACAACCTCTGGCTATGACCCTGCCCCCAGGAACAGCACTGTGGGTCCGTGGACCAGCAGCTGCAGATTGTCACCACTGCCACTAGGCCCTCTCTACAGAGGCCATGAGCAGGGGTGAATCCTAGCAGGCCCAGCTCTGAGCCCGCCTCCAGAGGGCACCTTCTCTCCTCCCAGTTCCACCTGCATGCAGCATCTCACCATTTGGCACTCCTGGGGCCCTCTTCCCAGCATATCTTATCTGTCTTGGGTCACTCTGTCCCTTCTCACTCCCCACCAAAGCTCTCTGAGGCCAGTTCTGCCCTCTTCTAGGAGATTAAGGAGCCTTTGCCCTTCTCTGCCATCTAGTCTATTTCCAGGAGGCAAGTGCTTTTCCTTTGTGCAAAAATGGTGCCCCTCTGAGCAAACCAACTCTTCAGGCAGAAACACACCTGGGCAACCAGCTCAGTGAGGGAAAATGTGTCCTTTCCTCCTGAGTGAACACAGCCCTCAGCCAGGGTGCCCTGCTGGGTGAGCCGAGCACTGGCTGTGTCTCATCCCCCACTCACCTCTTCTGCAATTCATAAACTGCACAAATTGTGCCGCCTTGCCTGGGAATTACCACTGTCCATAATATACAGATGAACAAACTGAGGCTCAGAAAAGATGAGGGCTAGAATATTACCTCTGGTTCCAGGATCTCCAGGCCCAGCCAGCTCCTCTGACCACCTCCCTGCAGCACTCAGTCCCCATCCCAGCTTGCTGTTGGCTGCCTCAGGTGCTCTCTGGGCCTTTCCCAGAGGGTATACCTATGTCCTAGCTGGAGGGTGGCCCTAGTCACAGGGCCCACCCCTAACCAGGCAGGGCTCCTCCCTACCCAAGGAATGGAAAGCTGTTCTCAATTTGTCCTCGGGT
The DNA here is from genome assembly GCA_963574415.1 of Tarsius wallacei. Classification (NCBI taxonomy): domain Eukaryota; kingdom Metazoa; phylum Chordata; class Mammalia; order Primates; family Tarsiidae; genus Tarsius; species Tarsius wallacei. Next base: position 12,294 of record CAUYQG010162553.1, read on the forward strand.
TGGTGGGGCCTATAATTCTCTAGAGCAAACAAAGCCAGTCCCAGCTTGGTAGCCCAAACTACCCACTCCCAGTTCCCTTGGATCCCTCCTCTGCCTGACAACTCAGTCCTTGTTGCTATTTCTTGCTTATGCACTGTCAGCAAGACCCAAGATAGTGGCTCCAGAAGCGAGTCATCCTCATCTGAGTGTGGGCAGCCTGCCCCTGTGGCTGGGGTGGGTGCCCTGAGGCTGGGCAGAGCCACACTCTGGGACCTGGGGCTTGGGTTTCAGTAGGTCACCTTCTTGGGGCTCTGTGGATTGGGGGCAGAATCTGGGGCTGCAGGGGGAGAAGGGAAGAAGAAGCCATGAGGAAGCAGACACTGGAAAAACCAAACATTCCCCAGCACCCAAAACAGGCTGAGCTCCAGGCTAGCAGCTCCCTCCGAGATGCCTTCCTGCCTGCATTCACCTGGGGAAGTCTGTGACAATGCAGAAATTCTCTGTCTTCTTTACAGCAGCCTAATG
>CAUYQG010162559.1:0-11523 GCA_963574415.1 Tarsius wallacei
AGACCTGCCTGGGCGAGACCTCATCTCTACAATAAATCAAAGAATCAGCCGGGCGTGGTAGCGTGCGCCTGTAGTTCCAGCTACTTGGAAGGCTGAGGCGGAAGGATCGCCGGAGCCCAGCAGGTCGAGGCTGCGGTGGCCAGAAGTGGCCACTGCACTGCAGTCTGGGCGACAGAGTGAGACTCCAACTCAAAAAAAAAAAAAAAAGAAAAACTCCAAGGGTTCAGTTCCTGGTTGGGTGTCAGATGGCTAAAGCTTTTTAACATTGATCTGAAGCCCCAATCAGAATGACCAGAGATAAGGAATCCTGAGTCAATTGCTTTATAAAATATGCTTGCAGTTTTCCAAGATGCTACCTGAGAAGGATCTTATCATGTGACCTGATAAGAAGCATTTCAGAAATTGTTTATTCAGACAGTCTCCTTCTAGACAAGGTGAAAAATGAAGACATCGCAGAGAGTCAGACTTTGATCAAAGAGAGATGAGTTCAGATCGTGTAGACCTCAAACAGACCCCAAAACTCAGTCCAGTGGGAAAAATACAGACATCCTGGACCCTGCAGGAGATTCCTGCAGGACTGTCATCATAGACCATAAAGGAGGCCCCTGCCCTTCGCCACCTTGGGACTCCTGAAGCCAGCATCACACCTTATTTTGAGTTACTAAGTCATGGTATTATTGGGGAAAGCCGATCAATGATATAGAAACAAACCTAGTAAATGATAGAGAGACCATATAGGTTTTGAAATTGTATCTATGCTAAGTATTCATATTCATATAGGCCCTTAATGCTTACAAAGCACTGGCTCAGACAGCCCAGTGAGGAATGAGAGAACAAAGGTTAATATCTTCATTTTTATAGATTAAAAAAACTAGACCTCAGGTCATGAAGTGGCATGCCTATGTCCTACCACAGTGGCAAAGTGCAAACCCTATGACAATTTTAAATGTTTATATATATGCCAAATCCTGTAACATGGTCATATGCAGACTCTACTCCTTGACCCTATAATAATGCACAATCACTACAACAGCACTTACTCTTGCCAGGCACTAAACCTACTGAAATCCTCAAAACACCCCACATTACAGAGGCAGAAACTGAGGTGGTGCACTCAGGGTTAGACAAGTGTTGGATGTGGAGGCCCCATCTGACCCTGAGCCCCATTCATGAACTCACACAATGCCTTTGCAGTGCTGCCCTTTCTTGAGACACTGCCACCCTGGGTACCTGCCTCAGCCCAACTCCATTCCAGCCCCTCTGCTCACTTGATCCCATTTCATTACCAGAGACCTGTGAGGACACCACTGCCCCATTTAACAGAGAGGGAAACCGAGGCTGGATAAAACAAACTTATCCCAAGGTTTACTATCAATAAGCCACAGTGTCAGGGTTGAAACTTCCCTTGGACTTCCCAGATGTATCTGAGGCTAAAACCTGTGAGTTTTGCCACATCATCTCAGATATTAAATGTAATGGTTGCTTAACTTTTTATGATTTGGGTAAGTTCTGGGTGTGAGACATCTGATTAGAGCTATATGAATAGAAGTCTTTGTTGCTGTTGGTGTTGTTCATCTCCTTTGTTCCCCTGGACCATCCACTGTCCTGGGAGCTGTTCCCAAGAGGGATCATTTGTTGCAAAACAAAGTTGTGGTAGCCCCCAGATACTGCAGGGGCTTCCTGCAGGCAGTGGCTTGTGAGACTCCAGACTCGGGTCAGAGGACTTAGGGAATAGTTGCCACTTATTTTAGTCTGAGGGAAGTTGAGAGGACTGCCAACCTAAATGTTTGAGGAAGGGAGGAGAGACAGAAAATTACTCTCCTTTGCCTAGAAATGATAGATGGACATTCCAGACGGCAGAAATGCTGAATGAGCTGGCCCAATTCTGACACAGTAAATGGAGAGCATTCAGTAAGTGTGATAGTAGTCAGATGGCAACGCCTGTCACTCAGATGGGGGCAGCGCTTCATGAATTATCTGACTGCCTCTTTTTTTTAACCTTAACATTATTTTATTTTATTTTTTTGCTGAAAACATTACAAGGCAACGTATAAAAGCTGCCTCACCATTCCCCCCACTCCCTTCCAACATGTAACCTTTCTGTGCTTTTTCTGTTTATTCACATATAACACATGGGCTCTTGAGAGAGGGAAGTAATAGAAATTGGGATGGGATTGTATTAAAATTATTTTTCTGGCATTCTTATTTTTACTTAATGATTCAGCTTAGAAACCTTTTGTATTGACCTAATCCTGGTAAGTCTGTACCAGAAATTATTTAACATTGATGCACAAACAAGCCAGTTTTTCATTCTTTCTAGTAAAGAAAATGCTACATTGAGGATCATTATACATACATACATACATATATTTTTGTTCATTTGTTTTTCCTTGGAACAAATTTTTAAAATTCGACACAAGATTAAAAGATAGTTCATTATAAAATTATTTTAGACATTGCAAAATTGCTTTCAAAAAGTCTTTATCAAATTATGTTCCAACAAAAGTGCCTGAGAATGTTCATTTCTGCATGCTTTCCCCAATGTAAAATACTAGCAGTCCTTTTAAGTTGAGAATATGTCATATTTATTGACCACTTTTATTTCTTCTATTAACTTGTTGTTAATACCTTTTACCTATTTTTCTATCGAGTTGTCTTTGCACTTTTTTTTTTTAATCAGGGTCTCACTCTGTCACTGAGGCCGGAGTGCAGTGGCATGATCATGGCTCACTGCAGTCTCAACCTCCTAGGCTCAAGCAATCTTTCTGCCTCAGCCTCCCGAGTAGCATGCACCATCATGTTCAGCTAATTTTTTTTTTTTGTAGAGACGAGGTCTCACTGTGTTGCCCAGGCTTGTCTCAAACTCTTGAGCTCAAGATTTCCTCCAGCTTCTGCCTCCCAAAGTGTCAGGATTACAGGCATGATCTATGTTGTCTTTTATTTTAACAATATGTTTTATGAATCTAAAATATCCAAAATTAGCATTGTAATATGTAATCAATATAAAATTATCAATGAAATAGTTTACGTTTTTTTCTATATTAAGTCCTTGGAATCCATTTATAGCATTATCTAGATATTTGAACACCAAGTTTACATCAAAAATATTTGATCTGTATTTAGATTTTATAAAATTTACATTTGAAATAGAGTCACACACCTAAATTGTTTCAAATATACTATAGTAGGTAGAATGGCCCCCAAAAGATGTTCCTATCCTAATCCCTGGACCATGTGAATATGACTTTCTTTCTTTCTTTCTTTCTTTCTTTCTTTCTTTCTTTCTTTTTCTTTTCTTTCTTTCCTAGACAGAGTCTTGCTCTGTAGTGGCACAATCATGGCTCACTGTAACCTCAAACTCCTTGATTCAAGCAATCTCCAGCCTCAACCTCCCAAAGTGTTGGGATTACAGGCATGAGCAACTGTGCCCCGCCCAGCATGTGAATATGTTGCTCCATTGCAAGCATTTAATTAAGGTTGCTGATGGAATTAAGGTTGTAGCCATCTGACCTTAACATAAAGAAATTATCCTGGCCTATCCAGGTAGGTCTAATAGAATCACGAAGTGTTCTTTATAGTGAAAAAGGGAAGAGGAAATCAGAGAGTGATTTGAACATGCAATGCTGCTGATTTTGAAGATAGAGGAGGGGTCCAGGAGCCAAAGAAAGCAGGCAGCCTCTAAAAGCTGGGGAAAGTGGGGAAGCAGATTCTCCCTTAGAGCCTCCAGAAGGAATGCAGCCCTGCCAACTCTTAATTTTAACCCAGTAAGGCCCATTTCAGACTTTTTTTTTTTTTAGTTGGAGTTCTCACCCTGTCGCCCAGGCTGGAGTGTAGTGGCACACTCACTGCCACCGCAGCCTCGACCAGCTGGGCTCAGGTGATCCTTCAGCGTCAGCCTTCCAAATACCTGGAACTACAGGCATGTGCCACCATGCCCAGCTAATTTATTTATTGTAGAGATGAGGTCCCACCAAGTTGTCCAGGCTGGTCTCGAACCCATGGGCTCAGTCAATCCTCTCACCTTGGCCTTCCAAAGTACTGGGATTATAGGCGTGAGCCACTGCGCCTGGCCTTATTTCAGACTTTTGACTTCCAGAACAGTAGCAAAACAAATTTGTCTTGAGTCACTTAAGTTATGATAATCTGTTTGAAAATAATATATACATTTAAAAGTTTTCTGATAACTGAATCAACTATCAATTTTTCTTTTAACAGTTTTATTGACATACAGTAAACTGCATAATTTAACTTAAACAGTTTCATAAGTTTTAATATATGTGTGTACACCTCTAAGACCATCACCACAATCAAGACAACGAACATGTAGATCATCCCCAAAAGTGTCCTTGTATCCTTTTGTTATCTCTCCCTCCCCACACTCCCTTTCCTGCTCCTTGACCCCAGGCAACCCCTGGTCTACGTTTTTGTAGTTTGCATTTTCTACAATTCTGTATAAATGGAATCATACAGTATACTCTGGCTTGTTGTCTGGCTTCTTTCACTTGGGATAATCATTTAGAGATTCATCCAGCTTTAGTGTGCATTAAGAGCTCATCCATTTTTATGGCTAAGTACTATTCCATTCCATGATGTATTAGTTTGTCCATTCACATAGTGATGGCCACATGGCTATATCCAGTTTTGAAATATTAGAAATAACACTGCTACGAACATTCATATAAACATTTTTGTATGAATATATGCTTCCATTTCTCTTGGATAAATACCTAGGAAGGGAATGGCTGGATTATATCTTGGGTGTATGTTTCACTCTTTAAGGAACTTCTGAACTGTTTTCCAAAGTGGTTACCATTTTACATTCCCACCAACAATGTAGGAGAATTCTAGGTCCTCCAAACCCCTACTAACTCTTGGTATGATCAATCTTTTTTATTTTATCTCTCGTAATAGATGCGTAGTGGCATTGCATTATGGTTTCAACTTACATTTTCATAATGACTGATGGTGTTGAGGAGCTTTTCATGAGTTTATTTGCCATCCCTACATCTTCTATATTAAATATGCATTCAAATCTTTTGCCTATTTTTAATTGAGTTGTTTCCTTATAATAGAATTTTGAGGGTGCTTTGTATATGTTGTCTTTTATCAGATATATGATATTCAGATACTTTCTCCTAGTATGTAATTTATATTTTCATTCTCTTAACAATGTTTTTGAAAAGTTTTTATTTAAATGTCACATTTATTAATTAGTTCTTTTCTGAGTCATGCTTCTAATGTTGTATCCAAGAACTCTTTGCCTGATCCAAAGTCACAAAGATCTTCTTTCTTTTTTTTTTTAATTTTTTTTTTGAGCTGGAGTCTCACTCTGTTGCCCAGACTGGAGTGCAGTGGCACACTCCCAGCCACCACAGCCTCGACCTGCTGGGCTCCTGCGATCCTTCCGCCTCAGCCTTCCAAATAGCTGGAACTACAGGCGCATGCTACCACACCTGGCTAATTTTGTTGTTGTTGTTGTCGTAGAGATGAGGTCTTGCCAAGTTGCCCAGGCAGGTCTCAAACCTGTGGGCTCAGACAATTCACTCACCTCGGCCTCCCAAAGCACGGGATTACAGGCTGAGCCACCGAACCCAGCCCATAAAGGTTTTCTATTAGAACTTTTACAGTATCAGATTTTGCATATAGGTATATCATCCATTTTGTGTATGTTTTCTATATGATGTGAGGTATGAATTGAAGTTCATTTTTGCACACAAATATGCAATTGTTCCACCATAATTGAACCACTATCCTTCCTCCATTGAATTACTTTTGTCAAAAATCACTCATCTATATACGTATGGATCTATTTCTGAACTTTCTATTCTGTTCCATTAACCTATTTGTCTGCCTTGATGCCAATATCCCACTGTCTTGATTACTGTAGCTTTAGAAGTCTTGAAATAAGGTAGTATTAGACCTCCAACTTGGTTATTCTGTTTCAAAGTTGTGTGGCTATTCTAGGTCCCTTAGATTTCTGTATGAATTTCAGAATCAGCTGGTCAATTTCTACAAAATGCCGACTGGAATTTGTCTTGGGATTACATGGATGAATTTTGGGGAAATTGACATCCCTACAATAAAAAGTCTTCTGATCAGTGAACAGAGTATGGCTCCCCATTTATTTAGATCTTCTTTAATTTTTCCCAGCAATGACTTGTAGTTTTCAGTGCACGGGTCCTGAATATCTTTTGTTATCTGCAAATATTTCATATTTTTGGATGCAATTAAAAAATGGTTTTGCTTTTGAATTTCTAATTGTTCATTGCTAACATACAAAAATATAATTTAGTTTTGTGCTTTTATCTTGCAATCTTGCAACCTTTCTGAAACTCATTTATTAGATTTTATTTTTTTTATTTTTGTAGCTTTCACCAGATTTTTGACCAAGACAATTATGTTGTGTGTGAATACAGTTTTACTTCTTCCTTTCCAATCTGGACAGCTTTTTTTTCTTGCCTTATCACACCAGCTAAGACTCCACTACAATGTGTAATAGAAGTAGTAAGAACAAATATCATTGTCTTTCTTTATCCCGGTCTTAGAGGAAAAGCTTTTAGTTTTTCACCATTAAGTATGATATCAGCTTTCAGTTTTTCATAAGTTTCCTTTATCAGGTTAAATAAGCTCTCTTCTATTCCTAGTTTGTTGAGAATTTTTTTTATCATGAATTGAAGTTGAATTTTGTCAAATGCTTTTTCTGAACCTATAAGATGTTTGTCTTTTCTCTTTTTTAGCTTATTAACTTGATGAATTACATTGATAAATTTCAAATGTTAAGCCAACCTTGCATTTTTGGGATAAAGTCTACTTGGTCATTATGTATTTTCCTTTTTATATATTGTTGCATTTATTTATTTATTTATTTTTTGAGTTGGAGTCTCACTCTGTCACCCAGACTGGAGTGCAGGGGGACACTCCTGGCCACTGCAGCCTTGACCTGCTGGGCTCCAGAGATCCTTCCGCCTCAGCCTTCCAAGTAGCTGGAACTACAGGCATGCGCTACCACGCCTGGCTAATTTTTTATTTTATTGTAGAGATGAAGTTGTTCCACATATCACTTACTCTGCTCTTTTAAAAATTGTCTTTTCTCCCGGCATTTCATTTTCTATAGTTTTTATTGCTATATTTTCAAGCTCACTAATGTTTTCATCTGTGATATCAAATCTGTTGTTAGTCCCATCCACTGTATTTTTCACTCACAAATTTAGAAGTTTGAGCCTTTTTGTATCTTTCATTGAGCAAGCCATCTTGGAAGTATATCCTCTAGTGTCATTTAAACTTCCAAGTGTCTTTAGCTGCGTCCAATATCTTGACTCACACCTCATGGAAATAAAAAAACCCAAGCTAGAACCACTCAGCTCTAAGCCACTTCCAAATTCCTTACCTACCAAAACTCTGTAAGGGAATACATGTTTGTTGTTGTTTTAAGTTACTGAATTTTGAAGTTATATAGCAAAAGATAACCAATTCGCTCAGAATCTGAGACAGTAGACTTTCTGAATTCTGAGCATCTTTACCAGCCCTGAGGACTGCATCACTTTCTTGGTTCCCCATTGCTGGGTTTAGACAAATGAGATGGAGCAAACACTAAACTCCACTAATCCCTAGGCTACTATATATGCTGTATAAATGATGAATTTTGAATAAACCTCTAATTGGCAACTAACTTATAAAATTTACTCTCTCCCAATGGCTTCTCCACTGGGTATGTCCTCCCCATTTCCCAGAGACTAGCTCTCTTATTGGAAGAGTTTATGGAACTTGTAGTCAGGGGCTCCACCTGTTGTCCACAGACCCCACAGGCCAGCACATTCACACAGGTTGGGAAAGGAACTATGGTAAGACAGCAGCAGGCCTGGGAGTGATCCCTGCTGGACACAGGCAGGATAGCATGTCCTTTATCCATTAATCACACCAATGGACTGCATCTGTGTGGAGATAGAGACTAAGTCAGCTGCAGCCTCTCAGGACAAACTTAGATATGTAGGCAGAGACATTCCCAAAACAGAGCAAACACACATGAGCTCAGACACCTAGAGAAAGAGAAAGGGCCCACCCTTTGTGGGAAGCTAACACGTGCCTGGAGTTTGCACACATTCTGTATACAGAGAGTGCAGTTCTTGGCGCAAACTGCTTGCCTTCTCAGGTGCAAACATTCAAGCCCTGACCTGGCACTATGATAAGAGGTTCCCTCCAAAGTGCTGACTCTCGCTTTGGGCTACTCAGAGAAATGCCAGGACCCCTATGGTTAAGGGTACTCTCTGAGGGGCTAGAAGGAGGTACTTGTTCTTAGGACCTTCATGTTATCCAAGGCACAGAATCCCAGCCAAGACCTTGCTCTCCAAAGCTACTGGGGCAAATATCAAATTACTTAATCCTCACAATATCATCAAAAACTAGGCAGAAATGCAAATTTTCCTACTTTCTTCAGACCAATAAAATCAGAGACTCCAGTGTAGGGTCTCGCACTATTGTGGTTGAACACTTTCATTATTAGAAATTAAATCACAAAACCTACAATTAAATTATAGTAAACACAAAAGTGAAAAGTACTAAAAATGTGTCACCTCCTAATTGTTTGTCTTTGTTTATTATGCCTTATGCTCTCGAGGTTATTGACCTCTATGAGGTCTGTGTGGTATAAACATTGTGGTACATCTCTTCAAGCTTCACATTTGATGACATCATGAAATCAATCATGGGGGGAGAGGGGTTGGCAAACACTACAAATCAGGGTTCTTCATTTTTTTCAGAGACCCCCTTGTTAAATACCCCCATAACACCAGGCCCAGCTCTCTGTGCTTTAATGAGACCTAGGTGATTCTAAGGGATGCTCACGATTGAGACCTAACCTTACTGTTTCAGCAAGGTCTGACTCCACACGATGTTTTTTTATCACAGTCTTAACAGGAATGGGAGAGCAGACTCCATTTGCTACCCTATCTCCTGCCTCCAAGCTCTGTGCCAAAGCCCCTGGGATCAAAGCCACATTCTTAACCTCTGAGAAGTGAAGGAGTCTGAGTAGCCAGAGACCACTGCTAGGGCTCCCTGTAGTGTTGGGGGCCATCTGAGTGACATGTGAGACATGGATCCCAAAGTCACAGCCTAGCTCTCCATGGTGGCTTCTGGTAAACGAAGTCAACTGGTGGTTGCTGTCATAAAGGTAAGCAAGAAAATTGGGAAGAATGGGACTCTAGCTTCAGGCACATCTGGGTCGACGTTGCCACGTGCCCTTGTTAGCGATGAACTTCACCTCTCTCACCTTCATTTGCTTGTCTAGGAAGATGGGAATAATAGTACCTACCCCCTGGGGCCTCTACATTAAATCCAAAAATTTATTCAAAGAGCCAGGAATATAGTACAAGCCTCGTAAACAGAAGCTATTACTGCTTTTCCATTTAGCTGGAGCAGAAAGTGATGTCAATGTCAATATTGTTACTCCTATTGGGTAGATGACAGATATTGGGACACAGAAAGAAAAGAAAAAAGGCAAGTACCCCGAATGAGATAGAGACTCGGTTACTGAAACAGCAAACGCCCAAGACACATCCCATTAGCCAGTGATGGATCTCGCCCACACCCTCTAATGAGCGCTTTTTCCCATCCTGGGGCTGCAGTCCTAATTTATTTCCAGTAGCTCCAGGTTCCCTATCAAGAAAGTAACTGTTAATTCAGTTACAACGTTTACCAGCTGGTTCTCTGGTTTATTGCTGTAATTTCTCTAAAGCAAGCATCTGTGGGTAAAGATGTCATTCTGCCTTTATGCTGCTTAAATGAGAAAAGACATTTCCGTGTGTCCTTGCAGCACAAGACTCCAGTAGCAATTAGGAGGCTTCCATCACCTTGTTAAAGCCAGGATTTGCCCAGAAAAGATGGGGGTGGGAAGAGGAGCACTCTGTGAACATGCATGGGTGTGGGGGCTGGTGGCCACCTGGATGAAGCAGCAGACCTTGCCTCTCACCTGGGCAAGTGCAAGCACAGGCAGCCTGTGCCTGGTGTGGAGCCCTGACGCACAACAGTGACAGAGATTTATGTAGCAAACACGCAGGGCTCTCTCTGTGCCAGACACTGCCTTAAGAACGTCCTAAATACTAATTCACTGAATGCTCAAAACAGCCCCATAAAGTACTGTTATTTCTGTTTCACAATAGGGAAACTGGGGCACAGAGAAGTTAAACGGTGTGCCTATAATTGAACCCAGATTTGAACCCAAGTAGTTGACTGTGGGGATGCCGTTTAAAATGAGTTTCCCATGGAGAGAACTAAAAATGTTCAGTCAAGCCATGGGCAGTCTGAGTTGAGCAAAACTGAACATGAACAAAACGAACAAAGGTCCCAGCAGAGATCAAAGTCATGAACATATAGAAGGAGTATAAAAGAGGCCCTGCTTAGCCTGGGGGTTGGAGAAGGGTCAGTTGAGGTGGCTATGACAACACCTAGTTGCCTTGAGTAGGACTTAACTGAACAGGAACCTGGCATCTCAACTCTCCTGAGAAGTGAACGTTACTGTCCCATTGTACAGACATGGAAACAGGTTCCAAGGAATTAAGTAACTTACCTGAGGTCACACAGCCAGGAAGTGCAAGGCAGGGACTCCGAGCCAGCCTACTCATCCCTACACCCTGTGCTCTTTCCCTGCATCTTTTTTTTTTTTTTTTTTTACCAGAGCTCAGCATTAGAGAGGAGGTAGAGCCTACTCTCTGTAGGGTATACACACATATCCCAGGTACATGGCACTGTCTATGCTGGGTAACTCACACTCAAGCTATCTTATAGGTAAAGAAAAGGAATCTCACTCAGCCAGGAAGTGGCAGAACTGGACTCACGCAGCAAACACATGTCCATCCTTCTCCTCATGTTGCCTCAGGGGTCTAGCCCCATTGTTCCAGCCCTCCTCTCCCTGGTCCTCTCCAGCCTAAAACCCTGGTGGTCCAGAAAGACTGAAGATGGGTACACTGGAACAGCAGGGGCCCCCAGTGTGGGAGCCTTCCTCCCTACTCCAGATTTGCCCCTGCCTGTGGGCAGAGCTCTGACCATGTGTGCAGACAACAGTGCCCACCCACTCTCCCTGGAAGGAGCCTTGCCTATGCCTGGTCCTCTATCTCAGAGAAGAGGCATGTGCTCCTCTCCTGGGCCCAACCTGCCCAGCCGGGCCTGGAGGACCCCTGACACTGTGGCCCCTCCCCTTTGCTCTCCAGGGACCCTGATGACAGCCGCCCTTTCCCAGCTGTCTCATGTCCCCTGTGTTTGTGTTTGTCTCCATTTTAGGGATTTATTTCTCTACAAGGGACCCAGGTGACCGAACTTCTTCCAGGCCCCGAGGACTCGGGGAAGCACCTCTTTGAGATCAGCCCAGGTAGGCCTGAGCACCTCTCAGCTCTGTGCTGGGTGGGCCTGGTGGCCCTGGTGGGGGTGTCACCAGGCCCTTCGCATGAGAAGGGCAGAGCTTCATGATGCTTCCCCTGCAGGAATGGCAGGGCTGTCTCCAAGCACAACTTGGAATCGTGGGCCAGACCTACT
>CAUYQG010162560.1:0-31037 GCA_963574415.1 Tarsius wallacei
TCTCACTCTGTCGCCCAGACTGGAGTGCAGTGGCCGCTCCCGGCCACCGCAGCCTCGACCTGCTGGGCTCCGGCGATCCTTCCGCCTCAGCCTTCCAAGTAGCTGGAACTACAGGCGCGCGCTACCACGCCCGGCTAATTCTTTGATTTATTGTAGAGATGAGGTCTTGCTTGCCCAGGCGGGTCTCAAACCCGCGGGCTCAGGCAATCCACTCACCTCAGCCTTCCAAAGGCGCGGGATTACAGGCTGAGCCACCTAGCCTGGCAATTAATTCTTGATATATACTTTTTTTCTGAATGCAAGTATGTATGCCAATATGCCTATTTTTATAATATCATGGGAGTTTATTTTTCTGATTCTCTAAATGCCTCCTTTTTACTGTCAATGCTGAAAATTGTGAAATTTATGCAGGTAACTAGACACTGCAAAATGTGATACCACCTATGGTGGCAATGATATTCATCTAACTAAAAAATGGTAACCCCCATTATTTTTACTTATTTTAAGCTCATTTAAAAAGGGGGGAGCAATTTTTTTTCCTGTTTTAATTTTTATTTAAAATTGTGGGGTACAGTTCAGGGCTAGGTATACAAATATTCACCGTGCAGGTACTCTCATCAATGAGATGTGCCCCCCTTCCCCATTGCTGACAGAAATTTAAGAAGATACAAGTAAATGAAAAAGAAATATTATGTTTGCTAATTGGAAACCATGATATTTTAAGATACCAACACTTCTCAAAGTGTTATACATACAATAAAATCTGTATCAGAAAAAGATAAAAAATAAAAATAAAAGGGGGGAGTAAACATCAGATCCACATAATAATTTATGATAACAACCTCCCTCTGATCTTCTTCATGTAAGCAACAAAAGTTCTAGTCATTTCTTACACAACGAATATAAGAACACAATCTTACTTTGAGAGGGAAGTTAGATTTTAATTTTCAGTTTGACATTCTCTCTTTATCCTCTCCCAGAAAAACTCATATTTTTCTGTATTGTGTTTTCTATCATCATACATTCTTTGAGTTTTTCTCCGTATTTATGCGCCTTTCTTTCTTTATTTCATGAGAGAACTGGATGAATTAAGAAAGCTAGCTTTGGCTGGGCGCGGTGGTGGCTCAAGCCTATAATCCCAGCACTTTAGGAGACCAAGGTGACGGGATTGCCTGAGTCCACAGGTTCGAGAACAACCTGGGCAACTTGGTGAAACCTCATCTCTACAATTAAAAATAAGTTAGCTGGGCGTGGTAGCACGCGCCTGTAGTTCTGGCTACTTGGAAGACTGAGGAGGAAGGATCGCATTAACCCAGCAGGTCGATGTTGGGATGACTGTGAGTATGACACTGCACTCCAGCCTGGGTGATAGAGTGAGACTCCAACTAAAAAAAAAAAAAAAGACTAGCTTCCACCTATTAAGCTTCATTTGATCGTTATGACAGCCTTGTGAAGCACAGATAGGACACTTCAGAGTGATTAAGAAGCATAGTGAACATTATTCAGTAAACTACAGAACTGAAATGTGGAAACAGATGTACCTGATCCCCAAATTCAATACCAAGCCACCTCTCTATTGGTGATAAATAGGTTTGGTGTTACAATCTCTTTTCTATCTTGTAACTGAGGAATTCTTAATTTTGGTACCCTGTTAGTATTGGGAAACTGACACACTACCAATTATTTAAAAAGAAGTTGTGTATTCAAATCTTAGAAAGTACTAATATTGTTCAAGGACAACTGATTTTACATAAATAATGTCATTACTTTGGACCAGGAGATGCTGAAGAGGACCAATCAGGAATCGCAAGTGGAAGACTAAAGCTGGACTTGAGAACACAATGACCATGAGAAAATCTGCACTTGGGTGCTCTGCCGTGGTCTTCACTCTCGGGTCTGTTGTTCTTCCATCCCCTCACTATTACCAGGTGGCCAATTGTGGTTCAGAGAGCAATCTCCAACACAGAAAATTGATTTTCCCACTGTGAGAAACCCAGTGGTGCAGTGCTGAGACTATTACAAATATGTCTCCTATGTAAACCCAACTCTACTTTGCAAATAAAGACAAACTATTTTTGCATATTTTAATGCATATTGACTTTTCCAGAAATGCAACTACCGTATAGTACAGTAAATTTGTACTTTTAAATTTTTCTGGAATTTTATCAAGACTGGTTCACCATTTTAGACTGGTTCATGACACTGATCAAAACTGTTCATGGTATGATGGTATTTTAGCTGGCAAAACAAAACTGTTGCATTAGTAGTAATTTTGTATTTAGATTCAGATATCTGACTAATTTGTTATGTTATGTACTCATACCCAAGAAATTACATATTGAAATGCAAACCATTTTTATCATCAATTTCTTACTTTTTACTTGTCCTTTACATTACACATGGGACATTAAATTATTTGTAAATTATGTGTGTAGATATACATTACATATACATTTTATTTTAGGATATTTATTATGGAAAGAATCTGGATCAGAGGGGAAGTAGAATTTCCACTAGCTCATGCTTTCCTTAATGTGGTAACTTCTCCTCTGAAAGCCTGAGTCAAAGAGCAAAATATTTAGAAGATGGCCAACAATTTAACTTTTAATTACTTAATACTCAGGAGTCTCTACAGTGCTCCCAGGTAGTTATGTCTTCTACAATGTTCCTAAGGGTTGAAGAGCATAATGGTTCTTTGAGTCAACTTCTTTGTTGTTAGATGTGCTGCTTAATTAACAGATGAAAATAGAAGAGAGGCCACAGGTGGAAATAGAGTTGTCTTAATGAGAGATACGGTAAAACTGAGCTCTATCTTTAAGAAAGAGGTGCTTTGCTCTTTAATATGCAACAATATATAGTCGAGGCACCCAATAAAGTCATTCCCCAGCTCACTACTATTTACCTGCATTATCACATACCCCCAAATATAGAGCTGTATCATTTTCCCAGCTTCAACAGTACAACACACTCCTTAATTTCTGAAACAATGTGAAACATTGCAGTGCCTCTAATCAGCCAAGTAAACCATGAGATATAAATGATGGCTCTTTCTGTTTATGCTTCAATGTAAAAATCCCGCAGTGATGGAAATTGACAGCAAAACTAAACTAGCAGTGCCATCTAATGGCCACAAGTACTATGACCACAACAGGCTCACTCCCTCCAGACTTTCCTTACAATGGTGATAATAAATTGGAGGGAATACAGTGTCCAGAAAACATAATGCCCTAGCTAATACCTGGCCATTAAAGAAAAAAGTTTATATCTAGTGACAAAAGTGGGAAGCAATGCAAATCATTGTCTTTTCTCTCTCCTCATAGGAAAACCCACTACCTAGTCCAGAGGCAGTGAGAGGAGAGGAAGAGGGAGTCTGCTGCATGTCTCAGAAGAGGTTTACACACCATGCTGACATACAGTGAGCAGGACAAATTCACAGTGTTCAGATTCCAGGATTGAGGGGCTCTCTCCTTGGGTTAACCATTGTGAGATAGAAGTGACAAATAACCAGAAGTTGAAAGAAAAAGTTAAGCTTTCCTTAAAAAAAAATTGATAGTGGTATAGATATGACAATGAAAAAGATAATTTTTAAATGGCCGTTATGGAAAGTGCAAGAGAAATAAAGGCTTGATGGGAGCTTAGACATCCCAGGATTGCCCTGAGACAGCGGTAGATGGAGAAACTGAGAGAAAAGTTGTTTGGAAAATCACATTTATAAAACAAACACTCCTGTATAGGCCAGGAATTTGGCAACTCCCAGGTAAGTGACTACAACTTGGAGCTTTATTTGCATATGTGTCTGTATTTCTTACATGAAATTTCGTGCATTGAAAAAGATGTGTAAGGCTTTTGTCAAACTTTGTAGTTATCAAAGCTTGATCCAGATAGATGAAAAAGAGGTTACTTTATAAATGAACTTCACAAAAAACAGTAGAGCCCAAATGTTAGTGCAGCTAAATCCCAACATAAAATATTTACTAGATATGCGATTTCCTAGGTTTCACCTTCTGAGATTTGAGGGTTGATCTGAAGTAAGACTCGGGACTTTCTTTTTAAAAAACCCTCCTATTTGGCTGGGACCACAACTTGAGAAATACTTTCTGCTAAGCCAAGTTCAAATCAACACAGACGTTTCTGCCTCACCGAAAGTAAAAATTATACTGAGGGAAAAGATGAGGAAGTATAGGATTTTGTGCCGCTGTTGTTACCAGCTGCTCAAAAGAACCTGAAGACTCTAAGAGGACCAACTCTTAATGGTTCTCAGGCATCTTTCTGGTTTTAGCATTGAAATTCCAGTGTACCAGGAGCTTAGTCTTAAGCAAACTGAAACCGTTGGTCATCCTATTGAAAACATTTCTTTAAAAGAGTTGTGCACAGTGGTAGCTACCAGGAGAAAGATCAGCAAATATCCAGTAAGATACAGAAGTCCTATTGAGATGATCCAGACTGAAATTATTCACTTCTGGGGAATGATTGTTCAGCATTGCATCAAAAGGGAGGGTGAAGGCCCCAGTTGGAGCAGTCAACTTGCTAACCATGGAGAAGAGGCAGTATTCAGATGTGCTCATGGATAGAAGTCATTAGAGACAGTAGATGGTCTTTCCTGAGAGAAGAAAACTACCAGGAATGCCACACTGATTTTGAGCAATGTGAGGCTGGATTTGTGTGGCATCTTCTGATGCCTCCAATTCTGTCACCGTCATTCATTTGCCTTCTAGGGACACAGATTTCCTGATGAGATCCGAAATATGAAAGCTCAAGCCAATTCTACAGACCCTGAATTTTCAGCTTAGTACTCAAATTGTCCAGTACAGGATGGAATAGAAATGGACAGGTTTACATAGGAATAAAGTTGGTTAACCCTTCAAACCCTTCAAACATAGAAAATAAGGTTGCCAGTGTCGTAAAATATCTTGTTATAAATTATATCTACTTGAAGATACTAAGCTTACTATCAACGGGTTCCATTTCATTGAGAGAAACCAAGTCTCCTTTCTGGAATTGAAAACTGCAAATTGCCTGGTGAGATTTCCTTTTGGAAGACACAAGTTTTCTTGAGATGAGCTGTTCAAGGATAAAATATAGAAATGAGCTTGAATGGGTGTGTCAGAAATGACTAGCTGGTCACCTAAATGCATGAGTCTCTCTTCTTCCTGCACATGGGGCCGGACCATGTTTCCCTGCCTTCTTTGACTTAGTGTGGCCACATATTGACTTCTCACCAGTAGAAGGAAAGCAAAAATGATACCTGCTACTACCAACACTGGTCATGAAAACCTACCACACATTCTTTCCAATGTACATCGTTTTCAATGGAATCCGTTGATAGCAACCAGGATGGCCCACAGGGTATCGTCAAAAATCTGTTGAAGATGAAAGAACCTGTATCCATCTGGGAGCAAAAAGGACTGTAAAGAAAACAAACTGTCCAATTGTTCACCTGTCTGGTCTCTATGAAAAATAAAATTCTACTGACCAAGGGCTTATATGCTTTGGGGAGTATATGTTATATGTTAGAGAAGTTAGCCTACTTTTGCAAATTTAAACAAAACCCTAAGCCTGTGCTATGGAGGTATCATTTCTGAACCTTGCTCTAGAAGGTAGCCTAAGAACAATCATGCTGGAGGGTCAGAGATGCCTTCTGCTACGTGCCCAATATCTCAGTGCAGAAGACTGTCCTGCTTTCTCTCTAAGGCAGTGTACTTCATCTCAGTAGAGAGTGTTATTTTTGTAATTATTGTTTTTTGTTTTGTTTTCTTTAATCAGTGTCTCACTCTGTCAGCCAGACTGGAGTGCTGTGGCAAAATCACGACAGCCTTGACCTCCTGGGCTCAGGCGATGTTTCCACCTCAGTTCCCAATGACCTGGGCTTACAGGCACATCAGTCACCATACCTGGTTAATATATATGTATGTATTTATGTATGTATGTATGTATGTTGGGACAAGGTCTTGTTATGTTGCCCAGGCTCGTTTCGAACTCCTAAGCTGAAGCATCCTTCCTACCTTGGCCTCCCAAAGTGCTGATATTACAGATTTGAGCTACTGTGCCTGACCCTGAGAGTGTTCTTAAATGTGAAGAGATATTGGAAGAAGGAAGTAAGATTTATTTTTGATTCATGTCTGCTAAATGTAATAAATATTAAGGTTTCATATAATAATAATAGTAATGATAATAATAATTACAGGTAAAAACAAGTGTGACATGCGGCTACTGGACCTTTCTTTAGTTTCTCTAAATTGAAATTCTGGTTAAACATAAGTTTTAAGTTATAGGTCACTTGAGGGGCTTCTGAATACCGTCTCCATATTTGAAGAAGTACGTAGGTCTCCTAAGAACTCATAAAGTGGAGAGAGGGTCAAATGTGCCAACAGCTCAAGAAAAGGAAACCTCTTAAGTGAAGGAAGTGTCACTAATGAGTGGAAAAGTTACGTTTTATTGAGTATACACATTTATGGTCAGAGTTTAGTTTTGAGTTTCACTTCAAGCAGCATTGCCAAGATTAAAGTTATAATTAAATCCCCATTATACAAAGATGTCAGTTAGTTTATTCAGTGGTTTTATGATTGAATTAATGACTGAGACAACTTATTTTAAGCCTGAGCAGTTTTAATAGTAAAGTATAGTTTAGATTACTAACTTGATGTTCCAGAGGGACTGCTCTCTTGTGAAAGGGTAATTCACTGTAAGACTTTCTTATGTTCAAAGCCATTCTCTCTTTGTGTAGTGTATTTTATGACTCTGTCATGCTTTCCACACAACTGTCTTAGCAGCTGCTTCCCAACCTCCCCCCACTACACACACACACACACACACACACACACACACACACACACACACACCCATACCCTCACACCCCCCCACACACACACTGTCTTACAGATTTAGCTTTGTATTTGTGGGAAAACTATTAGAAGAGAACCAAAAACTATACATGAATCTACAAAGATAACCTCTTCCAATGAGCACAGTGACTACCTTTTTTCACCATTTCACATAAAGACCAAATCTAAACTACTAAGTAGTAGGCAATGGACCACAGAAAAAAGGAAACAAGTCCTAAAAGACATATAAAGATCTTCATTACACTGAGTTCTGGCCTTTTGCAGCCTCTCAACAAGATCTGTTTTGGCTACTTGCTACATACAGATGTTGGTCTTTTCCTACTGCCAAGGAAAGCAAATAGAAAGAAGGTGATGAACCTGATTAATAGTAATTTAGGGTGGCAGGGGTGAAAGGGAGACAGAGTTATCCAGCACTATTTTATGATTAATAATGGTCAAAACTAGACACTTATAAAGGATCACAAAATGCTTCACAATGCTTATATGGAGTATAGACAGGCTTAATGATAAATCTCTTAAAAATAGACATCTACCAGTCACTATGATACTCACATGCTAATGATTGGTAGCTGTCTATTTTTAAGAGATTTATCACTAGAGAGAGAGAGACAGAGAGAGACAGAGAGAGAGAGAGAGAGAGAGAGAGAGCATTCAATAGCTCTATGGCTTGGATTGGGCTAAGCACTTCGAGGATATAAAATTATAAGCCTAAATTTCAAGAAACTTTTACCAAATTGGGAAACCAAACTCCCACAATGAAACCAGAACATAAGCTGTGTTTAAATTCCAAAACAAAACCACACAGTAGTGGAAAAAGAGCATCGTTGTGTGTTATAAAATCTGGGTAGGTAAATTCTAATCTCAGCTCAGCAATAGCTAGTCCATTGACAAGGATGAATTCCCTAAAATTCTCCAGGACTCACAAAGATATCAAACTACATATTCTCCAACATTTCTTATGCCTCTAAATCCTAAGACTTTACTTTTAAAGATAATCAGGCTAGGAAGTGAATGAATGTGTTCTCTGATGGTATTTAGAGAAAATAAAACTTGACATGAAACTTAAAGCAAAAGTCGAGTCCAGAAAGTGTTGAAGGAGGATGAGATAGGCATCCAAATTTGGAAAAAAGAAAAAGAAAACAAAATACAAATCTGTTGAGATGAATGGCATGGCATGTTCACTGAGTCATGACAAGTTATCTGAATGGAACACATGGTACACATCAGAAGCAGTAGCCAGATGTGATGAGATTCTGACGTGTTCTGAACATCAAGGTTAGAATTCTAACACCTTTAAAGGAAAAGAACAGGTGGCCGGACACAGTGGCTCAAGCCTGTAATCCCAGCACTTTCGGAGGCCTAGGTGCAAGGATTGCCTGAGCCCAGGGGATCGAAACCAGCCTGGGCAATTTGGTATTGTAGATATCTTGTCTCTACAATAAGAAAGAAAGAAAGAGACAAAGAAAGAAAGAAAGAAAGAATTAGCCAGGCGTGGTAGCACATGCCTGTAGTTCCAGCTACTTGGAAGGTTGAGGTGGAAGGATGACCTGAGCCCAGCAGGTCGAGGCTGCAGTGGCCATAAGTGTGCCAATGCACTCCAGCCTGGGTGACAGAGTGAGACTCTAACTTAAAAAATTTTAAAAAAATAATAAAGGACAAGAGGAGTGATAATATTAGAGAATAACGGGAAAAGAACCAAATGTTGAGGAAGTAGTTGAGGGAATGAAATAGAACAGAATTACGTAAGGGACTAAAATGACACATTAATGGACTGAGGCTATTGTTAAAAATAAGAGTAGCTAGTCGAATAGCATGTTTTGAATAAAACATAATTATGTCACATGAGATAGAGATGTGCTAGTTCTAAGCTGCTCCCAGGGAAATAAATAAATAAATGGAAATTTGAAGCAGTGTTATGCTTGCTTATTTCACAAGGAGGAGACTCTTGTCACCAGTTGTACCTCGGTTCTCTCCATCTCGTGTCTATTCACAAAGGCAAGCCTGGGGACAGCCACTGCAACGACCAATGTCATGGGGAAACAATAAACTAATTACTTGTATTTTTAAAATGTTTCCCATATGTGTATTAAAAATGAATGTATATTTTTGTAATAAAAAATAAAAGTAATTTTTAAAGGTGAATGTTTAACATAGACATCAACTAAAACATTTAAATATATGAGGCAATAGTAGCCCTATCATTATGGGTGAGATGTTTTGTATAGCAGCCAATAGTCTGATTTTTCTTTTTTAATTGCCCACAGCTTCACACATGAAAGGATCATTTTGTGTGTATCGGGGGAGGAAATAGGAGGGTGTTCTTGATACTATGCTACCAAAAATTGATAAAATTTGGTGTAATCAGTGATAGTTCAGAGAAGGAATGTCATGTTCATTTACAACTTGTGGAAACAAAAGAAAACAAGCAATAGAGAAAGCAAAATTAATCTGACGCAGAGGAGCTAAGAGGAAATGTAAGAATTGAACACTTCCTCTATGTGAGAAATTGCTAAGCCAAAATTGGTTAGCAGCAATTGTTTACTGTATTCAGGAAGCAACAATGATGCACTTAGATTGTAGCAAGCTATTACGTTTAAATATAAGGAAGGGTTCACTTCCTCTGTGTAATTTTACTGAATACCAGGAAAGAATACAAAATGAGACAAAGTTATGAAATAGAATTTTCATAGTCAAATTGAGAGAGGTCAAAGTAAGTCATCGCTGTGAGATGCGAATATGTCAAATATCAAATGATGAAATAATAGCCCAGGAAATTTGGATGAGAAATGTTAAACCGGAAGTCTGCATCAGGAAGACTGAAAAATTGTAAAGACTTGGAAATAAATATTGATTACATGATTATATTCAAAATTCTTCCCTCTAAGAAATTGTGATAAATAGTTCATGTTGATCTTAGATAATCCTTATAAAAATGATAAACAATGCAGAAAAGAATAACATTTTAATTACACTGAGCAAAAGTTTAGAGAAGTTGTAAATAAATCATGCAGACTACCACTGTCCAGAAATAGCCATTTTTATCATTAGGTGAATATCATTGCAAATGCATTTTTATTTACTAGACAATTAAGTTTTTCAGCTTTATTAAGGTAAAATCAATATGCAACAAACTATATATTTTTAAAATGTATACTGTGATTATTTTGATATGTGTATATACCTGTGAGACCATCACTATAATCAATACAATGATATCTGAGGAAAATTTTGAGGGTAATGAATAAGGTTACTATTTTGATTGTGTATTTGACAGATATTTTAAACAAATTTTTAAAAAATATTAACTCATTCAATCATCCTACAAACTCTATAAGGTTGGTGTTATTTTAATCTCCATTTAAGAGAACTAAAGCATAAGTGGGTTAAGTAAACTGCCCAAGGTCATTCAACTAGTAAATGTCAATCTGAATTTGAACCTAGGCACTCTGGAATATAAATTGTCCATGTAAATACAATGTCTCTATGTATATACTGATAGAAGTGATAGAGGGATAGATTTTCTTTTGTAAAAATTAAATCACATTAACAATTATATTTTAAATTAAAAGTAGTCTATTTTATTTTACTTGGTTTTAATAAAATATAAACAGATGTGAAAATGAAAGAGTTGTTGAACTTTAAATAAATTTTTCTTCACCTCTAAAGACATTATTTCTACAAGATTCCCTAAGTTAAAAAAATAAATTATTATAAACAGTAACAGAATACAGGGAAATTGTGTCTCTAATTGGTTTATTTAGCATCCCTTAAGGGGATTAGGGCTAAGATATTATTAAACTCTAATGGAAAGGTCATGTGAGATACTGACTGGGCATACCGCCATCTTCTGGGGAACTCTCTCTGGAGGTGAGTTTAACAGTGAGATTTCAGGGTTGGGGAGGTGGGGAAGGAGGAGGAGGCTTACATATGAGAAAAAAATGTCAAGTGTAAGTCAGTGATTAACACACTTATGATTTTTTTCCCCTTCAGGGAACATTTAGCAATGTCTGGAGAAATTTCTGATGGCCACAACTTGGGGAGCGTTTCTGGTATCTAGGGCCTGCTACCATGCACAAGACAGTTCCCTATAACAAAGAATCATGTGTTCCCAAAAGCCAGTGATACCAACACTGGGTGGGTCTTGTAGGAGTAGCCATGAGTCAATCAAAGCTTTGGATAGAACAAAAGAGAGAAGAGACAGTTAGATTGTAGAAACAGTAACAGTAAAAACCAAGCAGAGGATAGCTTAGCTGTGGACAATGCCAGAGACTGCAGAGGGAAAAAAGAAAGGTTACTTCTGAGAAAAAAAGTGAGGTTGTCAAAAGAGAAGCAAGTCTCTAGAACTATCCTAGAACTTGGCTCATATTTAAGTTCTCTCTACGTTTCTTATCCTTACTTATTGGTGAATTTGTGAAATAAACTCCACTTAACTGCTATAAACTAAGCATGACCCCCCCCCCGCACATTGCAAGTCTAAAAAGAAACTCTGTTTGATGATTTATGTTTTGTAGTCTTATGTTCTTCAGTATTAAATATACATTTAACTACTAATAAAAATTTTACCCAAATTCCTCATTCATTTTACCAAAGTGTATTCAAGTTTTTTCCCATATATATTGTTTTCTGTACATGGTAAAATTAAACTTATAGGGTTGGCATTGTCTGATTCTTAAACAGGATCATAAATAGCTATTTAATAAGATTATTTAATGTAAAGACAGAGAAAGATTACCATCTATATTACTTGTATTTAAATATTATCAATGACTGAAGCAAGTCGTTTAATAAAGTTCTTCATAAATTAAAACAGCATTAATATTTTCTTGATTTTAAAAGATAATATCTAGCAATACATACATAATTTTAAATATAAAGTTATAAAAAAGCTTATATTTTCAAAATAGTCTCACTTTTTAAATATTTTATAGTCTTCAATAAAATTTTATCATTTTGACAAATTAAATGCTTATGGGATCTCAGTTCTCTTTTGAGTTAAACCTACCTAAATTCTTCATACATCACAATATAGTTTTTTCAAATAAACTTGAAATTTTAGTTGGACATAATAATATGATAAAATGTTGTATTAATAAATATAACACAGTCCAATATGGGATCAATTCGCAGTTATAATCTATCTCTTATAAATGCATGAGCAAATTATATAATCGCTATAAATCTCAGGATTTAGTTTCTATAAAATAGGAATAATAGAGCCTATATTGCAATAGCTGTTGAAATAAATTGAGATAACACATACAAAGCAAGTTGCGGTTATAGACAAATGTTAAATGATCATAAATGTTATCAAATTATTATTGTTATTGATACTTTTATTATCATGACATCAGAAAAAATAATTTTTCCTGAGTCAAAAGTGCATCCAATCAATGACAATAGCCACAAAACAGCTAATTTGAGAATACAACAAATTTATTAGGTTTTTGTAATTCTATAGATTATTGTAAATTTAACTCACTATATAAATTGGATGAGAAACTTTCAAAGTTGAAAATAAGTGACCTAGTTTTTAATATGATCCCATTTGCTTACTGGAAGCTTGGAAAATGAACGACCAACAAAAACTAATTCTGACAACACTTCTTTTTAGTCTGACAGCAGAGAAGAACTTGAATCCTGAATGTGCAAGTTTTAATGATGGTGAAAGTCAAACTCCATTTCCATATGTCAGGTAAAGATGAAAAAATGGTTATCTCTAAAACTGAAATGTTCACAATACAATGTTTATGAAGGCAATTGTTCCAAACACTGTGACATATACATAAGACACTGACACCGATTACTGTGCTAAAGGCAGAGAATAAACACCAACTGCTATTAAGAGAAGACATGATGAAAAATGCTCAAGTTATTTGTCAGCAATGCCAGCCATGGGCTGAGCTGGACTTTCTATTTTAGGAATTAAGTACAAATCTGAGAAATAATAGTGTGCTAGCAGGCACCGTAGACATAGCTCTAAAATTGCCCAATAAAAATGTTAGTGGTAGGGATTTGAAGAGAGACCTATGTAAGTTTAAATCTAATTTGAGGGTTAAAGAATAAAGGAAGCAAAGATTTTTCACTTATTTATGTCTTTGTTTCTTTAGGTTATGTCCTATAGAAACACAAAGAACTTAAGTACATTTTTCCATGATTTTAGTTACAGGAAAATTGTGGCAAGGTGAGTCATTAAGTGACTTGTTCAGATCATTTAGCAAGAAAAAAAAGGATTCCAGCTATTAGGTTTTTGGATTGTTATTCCAGTGTGCTACAGATCAGTAATTTTTTTTTTTTTTTTTTTTTTGGTAAGAACTCAGTTTCTTCTCAGTGGAAGAAAATTGTTCAGTGTGTTCAAAGTAATTGTCAAGAAATTATGTTATTTAAAATCTTTCAAAAGATGCTTTCCTGAACAATTTAACAATTTAGGGAAAAAGCCTAATTTCAAACTCCAGATTAAACTGTTAACGTTCTAAACGACTTAAGTCGGATCTGGAATAGTAGCTGAATTCTTTCCTATTTTCAATAAAGATCTTTTGAGGAAGGACGATTCCATACACTGCTCTCTCTACATTCTGCCGAAGGAATGAACCTGACATCTGTCAAGTTAGAACCCAGCTTAGCTGCCCAGAGCCCCTTTGTATTTCTGTGTTTAAAAACATAACATTGTAAGTGTATGTTCTACAAATGTGACTGAATACCCAGAGGAAAAGAAGGAAAAGTACTTCGAATATTTTCAAAATATATATATATATATATTAGGTAATGTGTTACTTGGTGAGAAGTGCCACAAAGTGCCATAAAGTAAAATAAAACAGGTAACAGGATAGAGTATCATGGAGGGCTATTTAGACAGGGTAGTCAAGGAAGGCCTTTTTAAAAAATTGACATCTGAGAAGATGGCTGAAGAAAGTGAGAATGATCCATGTGAAACTAGTATCTGGGGGAAGTGCATTCAAGAAAGTGAGAAGGGAAAAGGCAACACCCTGAGGTGGGAGCATGTTTGGACACTTTGATGAACAGATTGTACAAAATAATGAAAATGATTGTACAAGTTCAGTCAACTGAAGCTGGCAGTAAGGGTGGCAAAGTAAATTTCAGATAGATTGTGTGCCATTTCTTAAATTTAATTAGGAAAGAAAAATGATGCTTGTCTTAGAAAAAACTAGTGGCAATGTAGACAATCAATCTTCTTGACATGGAGAGATCAAAAATGAACACTATAAAATGATAGAAGTTAACGGCTAAAAGTCAGACAACAGCCATAGGATGAAGAGAGATTTAGGAGATGGAATTGGAAGGATGGTCATCATGAATTGGACTTACAGAAGGAGGTCTCAATAAGATTCAGATAGATGCACAAATGTTTAGCCTACACGATTAGGTAAATTAGTATGCTACTTACAAAAGTGTGAATTACTAGAGGAAAATCAGCGGAAAACAGAAAGTAATGAGCTGTATTTGGACATAATTAATTTGAAAGGCTTAAAGCATATGCAGAGGGAACTCTTCAGAAGGCAACTGAACACCTAATTAAAAAGAATAACAAACACTAATTTCTTGTTTAAAAGTTAGGACAAATAACATACACACATATAAAGAAACACAAATGACCAATAACATATTAAAAGATGTTCAAATTCAGTGAAAAGTTAATTAGATAGCATAAATGTTCATCAATAAAGGGGACAGTATATTGGAATCATCATAAAAATAATATACAGAAATTAAAATAAATGAACTATAGTGTAAATTTGTTAAAAAATACAAAATCTCAGGAGGAATACGTTTAAGAGATCTATCTTACAGCATGTCAACTATAGTTAACAACGTATTGCATTCTTAAAAATCACTAAGAGTTATAAGTGTTATAATTTATAACTATTATAAGTGTTCTCACCACAAAAATGATAATTATATAAAGAAATACATTTCAATTAGCTCAACTGATCCATTCTACTATGTATATTTCAAGATATCATGATGTACATAATAAAAATATACAATTATTACTTCTCAATTAAAATAAGAAAATTTTTACTATTGAGTACAAGAAAAATTTCAATTGATCTGTATATTCTAAATATCCAAATACAAGGAAAAAGGTCACATTTATCATTTATGAATACATATAAGTAGCAAAGCTCCAAAAATTTAATTGAGAAAATGTACTCAAATTTCATGTTGGCAAAGGAAAGAAGGGAAGAGAATGTAAATGATGAATGCAAAGTGAAAATCAACATTAATATTTTGTTATTTTACTTATATTTTAAAAACCAAACACTCACTAATGTGTTATCAGTATATTAACAATGATTAATTTACTCATTACTAATTAATGGTGGGAAGTTGAGGCTTATAGTTTATGGTAGCCAAGCTCTAATATGACTCCAATGACACTTTGAAGAGAGCAGACCTATAAAACCAAAAAGATATTGCACAGATAATGGAGTTAAATTTCTAATGCTAAGTCATAAAACAAATTTACGTTTTGTGCTTTTTAGATCAACAACTGTTCTGGGGAAAACTAACTGCTATTAATGAGGAAACTCAAGGTCTATGTGGCAAGAAACAAAACTTCTTACACTTGCCAAGCCTGTGTGAGCCATTTTGGAAACAGATGTCCCAGCCCCATTCAAGCTTTCAGATGACTGCAGCCCAGGCTGATGATGTTGTGAATGCAGTCCCAGGAGACTCGAACTGAGCCATGTGAGAGTAATGTTTACCATTTTAAGTGGCCAATTTCTGGCTAATGTATCATACAATAATAGATAATGTACAGGAAGAGTGAAGTTGCCATCAAGAAAAGTTTGAAATGCATTTCCATGTAAGCATATGATAAAAAGCACACATAATTATGAATTCCCTAAAACACTGGAAAATAACAGTCCTCTGTTGGAAGAGGAAACATAATAACCCATATGCTTCCATTTCTTTTTTGCTCCAACAAGAGGGCAATGGTTTCCTTTCATACAGTGATTTTCAGTTAGTTTCAAGAGAAAGAATTCTGGGTGATGGGTAGAGAGGTTGAGAAAGAAACCAACAATTTCCTTATTTTCTGAATTTTTGCTCAATTAATTTTAATTTGACTTGATTTTTGTATACTGAGAACATTTGGCACTGGAATTTACTCAACATAGTCCCATAAGTCAGAGTGTCTTTGCAGAGTTCACGAAATTTCCCCACCCAAATTAAAGTGATCTCAATTTATTACACCAAAACATTGTGCTCATTCTTTATTGCATTTGTTGAGTGTTTTTCCTGTTTATATCTGCCTTTCCTCTCCTTTACCATTCCTCAATGCTTTCTCTGTTAAAGCAAGGTGGAATGTAAAGCAAGTTTGCGGAATTTAATTAATGCAAAGGAAATGGCTATCCTAGAAAGAGAAACAAAGTAAAAGCTTTCAGAGTACCCTCCAGTGGTGAATGAGACTTTCATTGCAAGATGTATGTAGGTAAAGGCTAAGAAGCATGAAGGAAGAGAGAAACCCATTCATAGATGACTTGCCTGAAAATAATTTTAAAATGATTAAATTATTAAAATAAAAATGTTTTAAATTCCATTCATTACTCCAATGATAGAAGTCACTCATTTCTGAAATCCCAATTTTAAACAATATAGCAAAAGATTAAATCTGTGGAATGTGTAAAGATTTGGCTATATTGAAAATTAGAATACACATGAATTATAACATTCAAATAATCAGAATATAATATGTGTACTATTTAAACTTAAACTAAATGTATATATTATTGTTAATTCAGAAAGAATCATATAGTCTTTCAGGTTTCAAGACGATATATATATGTATATATATATGTATACACATACACACAATGTCATATCTCATTTTATTTTATGTAAGATGCAGAATATATAAAATCTACAAAAGTCTAAAATCTTAGGTTGAGTTGAAGCCTGAACTTTCATCTAGTGCAAACTTTTTTTATAGATTAAAAGTGCTCTGAGAATTGACAAAGTCACAATTAAGTTAAAGTCAGAATGTAAAGTCAAAAGAGAGTTGTAATAGGGAAATAAAATAAATGACATTAGTATTTTCCAAGTTTATGTGAAGATTGTGACTAAGTGTGCTGTAAAAGCAATATAAAATTGTGGCAAGGGCAAAAAATTTGCTGTTAAGTCTGGATTTACATATCACCCCCATCATATTTTAATTTGGATAAATAATACTTTGAATATTGGTTTTAATTATCAAATATAGTTTATTTTCTATAGCCTGTTTTATTGAACAAGATGTAATTCAGAAAGAAAGATAATAAATGGGAGCATATTTCCCTTAATTTCTTTAGTTTGAAAATATTCAAATTTATAAAAAGTTTGACAGAACTCCCATATGCCTGATTGTTTGTTTGTTTTTTGTCAGGGTGTTACTCTGTCAATCAAACTCAGTGAACTCCTGCCTCCTGGACTCAAGCAATCCTCCCTGTCCTCCCGTCTTGGCCTTCCAAAGTGTGGGGATTACAGGTGTAACCCATTGTGCCCAGCCAAAAATTGTTAATAATTTGTTTCATGGATAGATGTAGTTGTAGGTCAGATATAAGTATAGAGACATAAAATGACACACATAGATGTACACATAGAAACAGACACAGGCATAGATATAGATACAGATATAGACTTGTCCTTTGTCCAGAAAAACTTGAGAGTATATTGCAGAAACAAGGACACTTTATCTCTAATTTTTTTCTTTCTTTTTTTTTTTTTTTTGAGTTGGAGTCTCACTCTGTCGCCCAGACTGGAGTGCAGTGGCTGCTCCTGGTCACCGTAGCCTCAACCTGCTGGGTTCCGGCGATCCTTCTGCCTCAGCCTTCCAAGTTGCTGGAACTACAGGTGCGCGCTACCACGGCCGGCTAATTTTTTTATTTATTGTAGGGATGAGGTCTCACCAAGTTGCCGAGGCGGGTCTCAAACCCGCAGGCTCAGGCAATCCACTCACCTCAGCCTCCCAAAGCGCGGGATTACAGGCTGAGCCACTGAGCCGGGCCCTAGTTAGTTAAGCATTGTAATATTTTATACATTGTCTTTGAAGAACATGGTCATTCTCCTATATAGCCACAATAACATTATCACACCCCAAAATATAACATTTGTAGAGGCTAAAAATGCATCTTAAGGAGATAGAGTGTAGAATGAAGGTACCCAGAAGCTAAGAAAGGCAATTTGAAAGGAGAAATAAAGAGTGGCTGGTTCATGGGTGCAAAGATACAGTTTGATAGAAGAAAAAAGTTGTAATGTTTGGTACCACAATAAAGTAAATAAAGTTAAAGAAAATTTATTTCATATTTCAAAATAACTAGAGAAGTGGATTTGGGATATTCCAACTTAAAGAACTGATCAGCATTTGGAGTAATAGATATGCCAATCATTCTGATGTGTTACAAGTTCTGTGCTTATATCAATATATCACAGGCATTCCATAAGTTTGTGTAACTATTATGCATTCATACATATTAAAAACAAAAAGTAAATGTAAAAACTTTTTTTTTTTCCAAAAAAGAACTGCATTTCTTTAGAATGCAAGAAGGTGTGCTATATTACCATTTTTACATATTTTAAAGACATCTATATATTGTTACCCACAAGATGGTGCTGTTTTCCCACCAGCAAGACTAGAAACAATTGTGTGGTATATAGGTATATACAGCTATAATGCAACATATAGGACAGAAAGGAAATCTTTTCCTATTTGAACAAAATCATAATTTTTCCCATTACTGTTTTAACGTCTGTCTTCCCCCAACTTTTACTAGAATTTAAATTCTCATACTTTTTTTTTCTTTTTTTTTTTGAGTTGGAGCCTTACCCTGTCGCCCAGACTGGAGTGCAGTGGCACGCTCCCGGCCGCCGCAGCCTCTACCTGCCGGGCTCCGGCGATCCTTCTGCCTCAGCCTTCCAAGTAGCCAGAACTACAGGCACATGCTACCATGCCCGGCTAATTTTTGATTTATTCTAGAGATGAGGTCTCGCCAAGTTGCCCGGGTGGATCTCGAACCCGTGGACTCAAGCAATCCACTCGCCTTGGCCTCCCAAAGTGCTGGGATTACAGGCTGAGCCATGGAGCCCAGGCTAAATTCTGATACTTTTATACCTTATACATCAGCTTCATGTCCAACTAACTACTCAGTGTTTCCACATAAACACCCAATGGTTATCTCAATTTCAAAGCATCCAAAATGAACTTCTGATCTTCCTCAGCTCTGCTTCACCTACAGTTTCTGTACCTCAGTTGATAACAACTGCGTTTTTCCCATGCTTGGGCAAAAAAAACCTTAGAGTTATCATTCACTCCTCCGTTCTTTTGGTTCTCTCTCTCTCTCTCTCTCTCTCTCTCTCTCTCTCTCTCTCTTTCTGCCTCCCTTTTCCACCCCCTCCCTTTACCTTCCCTTTTCCCTTCCCCTCCCTCTCTCCACATCCAATATGCTAGGAAGTCCTATTGACTTTGCTGTTCAAAGTATTTCCAGAATTTAATCACCTCTCCTCACCTCTCCTGCTCTTATCCTCTTCTTAGTTACTGTTGCCTCACCTTGACCTTGCTTCAGCTCCTGTTTCCCTACAGTTAATTTTTTTAAAAGTAAATGAGAAAGATAGAGAGAGAAAGATTTGCTTCCCCAAGGTAGGGAAGAGGGGCAAAGCTAAGGAAACATGGTGGCCATAGCTCAAAGAGCCACATGGAGACACCACAGTTTAACAAAGCAATGGACTCCCTGTGGTTTATTCTTAACTTAGCAGTTAGAGGAATCCTTTTCATCACTCAGATCATGTCCTTGTCCTGCTCAAAACACACACAGGCTCCTATTTCACTGAGTGAACACCTACGTCCTGTTTCTCTGCCACTCTTCAGGTCTCAACTCCACCCCTTCTCCCCTTCCTTACTCAGCTCAAGCCATTCTGGCCTTCTGTCTTTTCCACAGACACAGC
This sequence comes from Tarsius wallacei, assembly GCA_963574415.1. Taxonomy (NCBI): domain Eukaryota; kingdom Metazoa; phylum Chordata; class Mammalia; order Primates; family Tarsiidae; genus Tarsius; species Tarsius wallacei. Next base: position 19,779 of record CAUYQG010162560.1, read on the forward strand.
AGGCACACATCTTGGCTCTCGTTCTTTACTCTGTTTTACTTGGGATGCCGTTTTTCAGATTATTATGTAGCCCCCGCTGCTCTACCTTCAAGTCTTTGCTCAAATGTCACCTTCTCAGTGAGTCCTAACCCGCCCCACCCACATACTCAGCACCTCCATGCTACTCACCTGCTAGCATTATAGATTACCTACCTATAATTGTCAATATCTGTCCCCTCCATTCCATAAAGGCAGAGGTTTTGTTTGTGTAATGGATATAAAACTAAAAGTCTAGAATAATGGCATGAGTAGGTGTCCCATAAATACTTTTTGAATGAATATTATTATACCTCTGGCATAATAACATAATAGTATTGTAATTCTGACATAATAACTCTGATAATAGTAACTCTGATATTAATAGTGTTCAACCAAAACAAATTTGAGGGTTTTACATCAAGAAATATGGAAAAAAACTAAATACAATGTCAGTTTTACTCTATAATTGGTAACAATATTAATGCAAAATATTTTTTACTTACAACTCATAAGGTAAAGCATATTTTCAATAAATGTCTAGCAATAAACAAAATTATGGACATCTCTAAAGTTTGCCAAAGCTCACTAGGCATCATGTGCTCTCATTTGAGATTAATTCTTTCTTCTGTAGAAAATGGTAGGAGTCAAGTTAGAATGATTCAGTGAGACAAACTAGCTTTCCTAGAATGTGTATTTCTATAACATAAATGTCTTTGTTGCATAAAGGTATACACACTTTCACATTTAATTTCAGCTTTTAGTTTTATGTGAGAATGTTTTCATCTAGCCTTTATGCCTAGTCTGTGCATGTGCAGCTTTGGGGAATTAGATGTGGCAGAAAGTGTCCATTCCTCTGATTCAGTAAGACATCCCTGTGAAAAGTCAATCCAGGACGTGGAGATTTTTAACAATTACACTGAAATGGGGTCAGTGTAACCCAAACAACTTTTGTTCACATTCACTTTGTCTTTGTCTTTTAGATATGATTTGAGGCTAAACTGTATTTTCTACCAATTTGACTAGTTTTCTTAGTTTTACTCACTACTTTGGCTTAACACACTTGTTATTAGTCAGTCATTTCACTAAATTGAAAAATAAGTAGTCAGTAAGTTCTAAAATTAGTTAAAATGTCAAAACAGATTATGTAGACTCAGTGAAAAGCTCTTTATAAAAGCCCAGGTTCCCATTTTTATGAAAAGTAACTTAGAATCCCATAGTGTGGAACTTGGATAGCAACTTTGTCCCTCCGTTCCTATAACCATGATCACAGCTTTCACTGTAATCATAACCATGCTTTATTTCAAATACTTTTTCAAAAACAGAGTTGTTGAATAATTTTATCAAGTATTGTTTGTTCTTATTTTTGTGTATGTATTTGACACTTAAGTATTTAACATGTGAAAATTATTTAAAGAAGCACAAAATCCCAAATCAAAAAAAATATTGTATTGTTCCTACCTTCTAATGACCTATGCTGCTATTGGATAAGTAGGGGAAGAAGAGGAGGAGGAAGGGGAAGAGGAGGAGAAGGGGGAGAAAGAGAAGGAGGGAAGGAAGGTAGGAAGGAAGGAAGGAAATCTTGTTAGATATTAAATAATTTAGCAATATTACCATCAGATGGTGTTTGGGATTCATCTAATAAAGTTAAATCAAGGCACTTTACTTTGTAGGTGATATTTTCTGATGAAGACCTGTTGCTTCATAAAAATTGACTTTCAATTTATTTATTATGATGTATGAAATTTCTCATTAAAAACTCTGAGACAAAAATTATCTAGTATGAAAATTTTATTTACTGGGCACAATGTTCACTGTCTGGGGAAAGGCCACCTGACACCCAATCCTCACCACTTCTCAATATGTCTATGTAGCAAACATGCACGTGTACCTCTTGAATCTCAAATAAAAATGGAAAGAAAAAATTATTTATTGGTATTTTTTTAGTTTCACCACATCTGCTTTGTCTCTCTTTCTTTCACATAAAGTCTTTCAAGACCCCTGTGTTTAGACAGAGTTATATGACAAGTATTGGCCCAATGGCTGTGCGCAGTGGCACTCATTGTGGCCAATCCAGAATTTTTGAGAGTGTGTGTGTTCCCCATGCCCTCTCTCTTGTCCTGTTGTAGCAGCCCTAGAAACCATGCTTTGAGATATTATGTCCCAACATAGTGGAACTTCAGTCAGCTGGGGTATCTGGGTAACTATCTGGAGATGTAGTTTCCACTAGTCTCACCAGACAAATACTAACATTTGGGAGGTAAATATTTTATGATGCATAGCTTAGCCTATCCTGACTAATTAAACCAGCAAAGTAGACAGTGATAAAGTCATGTTTTATTTCTAAAAATTTCCAGGTAAAGTTTGCCACTTTATCATTATTTATCCCTTAGCTACTAATATCTTTCACATATCATTTAAAAACATTTTTAATACAATATTCACAGTTGAAGCAAGCACCATAGTGTTAATTATTTAATGATCAAATTCACAATACCTTTGAGCTGCCAAGTAATGAGATAGAATTGGGAGAACAAAGATACATGACCCTACTCCAACCAAGTTTAGAGTCTATGGGAGAACCAACTAATAAGCAAACAAAGAAACAAAAAATATAACAATTCAATCATGACAAAATCCCTGGAAGAAGTGAGTGGAGAACCATGAAGGATTGTGACCTTATCGGGGAACGCAGGGAGGACTGGAAAAGGGGAGCTGGGTAACAGCTGACACTTGATGTTTCAGACTGGGATCAAAAGCCCTGATGGGAAGCTTAATCATTGCAAGATCACCATCTTCCTAAAGAAATTTATCTACAATTACATCACTGTCTGTATTATAAAACCATAGATTCATTTGTAGCCTACTCTGAAATTGCCAAAAACTTGATCCAGGGAATAAGTATTTAAACTTAACATTTTAAGTAGGGAGGAAAAAGCTTATTTTTATGCTTGTAAATTTAAGTCTAAAGTTGGAAACAACCATGAGCACAGAAAATTAATTCTGTCCTACCAACTTAAAAAAATTCAAGAAACTGCACATTTGGCAGGAAAATTCTAAACAGCCTACAAGTGCCAATATCAGAAGAACAATCTTTACACTATGTAGAAAATTGCTAGTTAATCTTCCTCCAAAAATTTAATCTTATAAAAAGCAGGCAAGTTCTATGTTTTAACTATAGTAAAAGAGTATATAGTTCTTTCAAATCGGAAGATGTAAGCGAGATTTCAAAGAAATTACTTCAACAGATTTAAACTCTGCTCTTCCTAATATACTACTACTTAATCCCTTGCATTTTCATGTACGTTATCTCATCTGATCTAATGATTAAATGTGTATAATCATATCCAAAAATATAAAACTTATGACTACCTCACTGCCCTCAAAATTAAATGTGAATTGAAAATAAACCCAGTCTGCCTGAATCCAGAAGAAGTAAAATAAAATCAGATTTAAGATAGTATTAAATGGCAAAAACAAAGCATAAATCAAAGAAAATCAGAATTGGAGGGAGCTTTTACAAATCAGCTAGTCCAAACTCCCCAAATGTAATAATGATCATAATAGTTGTATATAGTTTATAAGGCATTCAAAAAAATATGCCTGGGACTTTTAGATCACAGATCCTAAGTGGTACATAGACATGAGAAAAATCCTCTTTCAGGGCCTGAATCTCACCAGCAAATGTCACTTTATAACAAGGCTTTCTCCCTTTCATCTTTAAACTGTCATCAAAATGTATTGAAACCTATAAGTTTTTAATTAAAAACAAGATGATACAACAGTATTTTAATTTAGGACCAGATGTTATCCCTACCTACAAATCTTCCTGAGATTTCACTACAATAGTTCTTCTAAAACTGACCACCTTGTTTCTATCCTTGATCCCTTCGTTCTATTTTCTACACAGTGGTTGTAGAGAAACTGTCAAAACATTATGCAGGTCATTCAAGATCAGCCAAGCTGCATTGCCACACTACATTCCTGACATATACTATTCTTCCACTTTCTCACTCCTCTCTAACCACGGGGACTTCATTGTTATTCCCCTCATGTACCTTAAGGTCAAGATTGGATACAAAAGTTGCCAGGTCCAGTGCAAAATAAAAATGCAAGTCTTATTGTTCAAAAGTTTTTGAGAATTTCAAGATGGAGAGTCCTGTACACAGAGTCTTGTGAAAATCACAGATTTGTTTTCTCTAATTTTTCTTCCACTTTTATTCCCCAAATCTGTTCTTTTCTTAAATATCATATTCTCAAACCTTTCTGCCCACCATAATTAAGTTTGAAATCGCTATACATACACTCCTAACCCCGTTCTCTACAATATTTTTGTTCATAGCACATATTGCTAGCCATCACATTTGTACTTTGCTTATTAAACCAGTTTAAATTTTCCCTTCTCCCACTAAAATGCAATTTTCATGAAAGAAGGTGGTTGTTTTTATTTTTTACTGTTGTACCTTCTGCATTTAGAGTAGTGACAGATACTCAATAAATGTGTTAAATTAATGAATAAGTGAATGAGTGAGAACATGATTGACTTTCAGCAATAAAGTGCTAAAGAACTTTGCATTGATAACCCATGGACTAAATGCTAGTCTTTCTCATGTAGCAAGATTTCCAGAGTTTACATTTGAGCATCCTGAAGCATAATAGCAAGGACTCACGTGTTGAAAACTGTTGGTGAAATTGTGGCCCTAAAGATCTGAATCAGAAATTCTCAGGTAAACCATGGTTGCTAGGATACCAACTGCAGTCCCCTTACCCATTTACTAGCAAGCTGTGCTCCCACCTGCCTGGAATGAAGAGATCAGAAACCCTTAACATCCCCCTGCCTAGGGGTCATTACATTCTATCCCCGCAGATAAGTTTGGCTTGCAGACAGCATGCATGTTTACTGCAGCACTATTCACAATAGCAAAAACATGGACCCAACCATGCTGCCCATCAAAAGTAGACTGGATAAAGAAAATGTGGTGCATTCACCCGATGGAATATTATGCAACCATAAAGAAAAAACAAAATTAACTTCGCAGTAATTTGAATGGAATTAGAGTCTATAATACTCAGTGATTTTTTTAGATTATTACAAGTTAATTAGAGAGAGAGAGAAGCTTCACCTCCCCAATGTAGGGGAGAAGAACCAAAGCCAGGAAGCATGGAGACAGCCATAGCTCAAAGAGCACATGACCACACACCAGTCTAGCAAGTGATTTATCACAGAAACAAAGATCTGAGTACCATATGTACTCATTTATAAGGGAACCCTGAACATTTATCATAATACTTTAAGAAAGAGATTGACAGTAGTGGGACACTGCAAGGGGAGGGAGAAGCACATAACATCAATAAGGGTATATACAATGCCTGTACAATGACCACATATGTACCTAACCCTGAATTGTATGCCACGTTTTTAAGAGAAATAATAAAGTAACTGTCTTTTTCTAAATCAACTTTTGATAAGTCTGTTTTATCTCCCTAAATTCTTGATTATTTAGAAGATAAATAAATGTTCTCTATACCATTTTATCAGTAGAAATCTGTATGTAACCAGACTATTGCAAGTCTTATATAGCTTACATAGCTTCAAACCCAACTATGTAACTTATATAGCTTCAAACCCAACTATAGTGACCCAAATCTGTTTTTCTTTCATATCCAAGAGTTTATAGACAGTTGTCTAGCTTCATTTTCCCAGTACTTCACTGAATAGCTTAAAGTCATCTGAGAACTAGTCCTCTTGTAACTTTTGTTCATTAATCCCAGATTGACCACTGGTTCATTGATTAGATGGCACTACAAATCTCTGGACGGTTGTCTTGTCCTCCTAAAGTATGATTAATCTTATTTCATGTGCAATTAAATATTAATTAAGATCAGCACCTGAGAATTAGAAAACTGTGGAAGTTTATGCAGGGGGAAAAATGTGCACCATAATAACCTGAAAGAATGGGTAGGAAAAAATATTTAATGAGAGAGCATAATGGAGAGGCTTGTCAGTTTGAGCACACATTTGAGATTTACAGTGATGGAGAGATGAGAAGCCAGCTCTGGTGTGCCTGAGTATATGTGTATTGCGAGTTTGTGTGTGTGTGTGTATGTGTGTGTGTGTGTGTGTGTGTGTGTGTGTGTGTGTGTGTGTGTGTGTTTCAGTCTCATTTTTCTGCACAGGTATATATACAGAGAGAACATGAAGCTTATTGGATAGGTTAATAATGGCGATCCAAATATGGGTCCTCATCCCTAAACCTTTTGTAAAGATTAATCAAATATTTGTGTGATTTGTAGCCATGAATTTTAAGTGAAAGCTTTGTGAGATTTTGGAAACATTGTCCTTTTGACATCTCAGAAATGTCAAGTTCCTGAGTATGGGAACCTTCTTATTTTTTACCACCCCCTACCCACAATGCCTAGCACAGAGCTGGGAAAAGAAAAAGGGCTTAATATAGGGCTGACAGGTAAATGGAGGAATATGGAGATGGACAAATCAATGAAGACGTTAAGTGAACATTCTGGCATCTACCGAGTGCTTTGTTGTTTGTTTGTTTTTGTTTTCCCTTTTTGTTGTTATAGAAGCCCATTGTAGGAAATTTGTAAAATGAAGATAAGCATACAAACAAAAATTAAAATCACACCAAAAAAGAAAGCTTTTGGATTATGGTGTTTTATTCTCTGCTCTCACAATGCTTATATGCAATTGGCTCTATTTTGTAATCAACTCCTCATTAAGTATATTTTAAAACATTTCTTACATACATTTTCCTACTGTTTCTTATTTAAAGAACACAGGAGTGATGCTTGATATAATAAATAAGAAAAATATAGGTTAATTATTTGTCATTACCCATTTTGTGCACCTTTTGAGTTTACATGCATTTAATTCTATCTCCTGAATAAACCATTTTAAAGTACAAACTAATTAAAATCTGATTACATAGAAACATTTGTTGAGATGTATCTGTTTTTCTTCTGATTCATATTATCTGATTTAATTCAGTGACTACTTAATGCTTAATGTAGACAATGGTATACTTGTTGTAAGGAACATAGAGGGATCAAATCAGGTTAAAATATGAGGACAAAATAGGTACTCAACCAATTCTAATACAAAACGGAGTGAAATAAGTGCATAATGTTGTATGAGTGTCAGAGGATGGACACAATGATTGAGCTTTTTTTACTTTCTATTTTAAAGATGTGGGGTACAGCTCAGGGTTAGGTACACAAATGGTCATTGTACAGGTTATGTTTGGGCCTCACTCTGGTCCCCGCTTCACCTGGTTTGAGATCAGGCACCCTTATTGATGAAGTGTAACCTCCACCTTCCCTGGCAGTTCCCCATCACTGCAAATCCCTTTCTTATAGTTTTTATGATAATTGCTTGGGGTCCGCTTTTGAAGGCTTCTCGTCTCTTTTCAAACATATTCCCTTTTGGAGCTTCAAGTCATTTATTCACATTTTTCTAAACTTTCTGGAAATCTATTTTCTAAAATCAGGTATTCATTTCTGACTAGGAATTCCTTGGTTTTAGTCAACTGATTGTCATATTCCCTTGAGAGTCTGCTCAATTCTACTTCACCAGCCAGTTCTTTCTTATCTTTCAAAATTAAGCTCAGAGACAGACTGATATAAAAAGTTTATGAAATTGGATGTTCAGCAAATTTGTATTTCTGTCCTAAATCTGTCTATAGACAGTGGAGTGGTCTTTTGATGTTTATATTATCTAATAAATTGGGAAATAATCATTCAAGAAATATTTATTGAATATCTAACTGTATGCTAGTCACTATTCTTGATTCTAGGGATAGAGTTTTAAACAATTTAAAACTTTATACTACTCAATCTTTTATGTTAAGATTTATACTATTTAAACACAATAGTATAGGGCCACACAATTTTCCTATCATTAACTTCTTAACTTGTTTTAATTTTTGTCTTAAGCCAATCTCCTGATGATAATTTTCATTTCTTCTTATAATAGGAAAAAAAATAGATAAGTGAAATAAAAAACTATAGTTGATTAACAATTAACATTCTAGTTGGTGTAAACAAACAATAAGAAAGTAAGCTGGCCGGGCGCGGTGGCTCAGCCTGTAATCCCAACACTTTGGGAGGCTGAGGCAAGAGGATTGCAAGTCTGGGGATTCGAGACCAGCCTGGGCAACTTGGTGAGACCTCATCTCTACAGTAAATCACAAAAATTAGCTGGGTGTGGTGGTGTGCATCTGTATTTTCAGTTATTTGTAAGACTGAGGCGGAAGGCTCGCTTAAGCTCAGCAGGTTGAAGCTGTGGTGGCCATGAGCATGCCATTGCACTCCAGCCTGGGCGACAGAGTGAGACTCCAACTCAAAAAGAAAAAAAGTAAGCCAATAAATAAACAAGAAAATTGCAGGTAATTTTAAATGCTGAGAAGAAAATAAAATTAAGATGATGATGGTGAATGATATTCGTGAGGGAGATTAGCTAGGTTTTGGAGATACTGTAAAGATTAAATGCACTAACCTGGTAAGAAATATGGAGATTAAGCAGAATGACTGACAAACATTCTATCAATAAATATTTTGATGATCAACAACTTCTTATATAAAGTACCTTTGATTTTTATTTCAAATACATATTGCTCATAGAAAAAATATCACAATCACTGTTGATTTTTCTTGTGAACAAATCATATTGTGATGATTAATTTTAGATGTCAACTTGATTAAGGCATTCCTAGATAGCTGGTAATTTATTATCTCTGACTATGCCTGTGAGAGTGTTTCTGGAAAAGACTGGCATTTGAATCAGTGTACTGACTAAGAATGATTGGCCCTCATCCAATGTGAGTAGGTACCATTCAACTGTCTGAGGACCCAGATGGAACAAAAAGGCAGAGGAAAGGCGAATTTCTCTCTCTCTCCCTCCTCTAGAACTGGTATACTCTTCTCCTGTTCTTGGACATCAAAACTTCAGGCTCTTTGATCTTTGGACTCTGGGACTTGCACCAGTACCCCTTCAGGTTCTCAGGCCTTCATCCTTGGACTGAGAATGACACTGTCAGCTTTTCTGGTCTGGCGATCTTTGGACTTGGACTGAGATATGCACCATTTTCCCTGTTTTTTCAGCTTGCAGATAACCTACTGTGGGACTTCTCAGCTTCCATAATCACAAGAGCTGATTCTCCTAATAAATCCCTTTCATCTGTCTATTTATCTGTCTATCTACCTACCTACCTATCTCCTATTGGTTCTGTCTCTCTGGAGACCTCTGGCTAATAAAACATATATTTGGGGCAAATAAAAGCCAGTGAGATGGGAGCACTAAAAGCAAACTACTAAAAAGTAACGTTGTCACTGGTAACACATCTTTTCCAACCAAATGTTTAGAAAACTGTTTCAAATGCGTATTGCATTTTTATATTTTATCTATCATTAGAAAGAGTTCATGGAGCTCGGAGACTACAGAGATGATTTAGGTGACATCAAAATGAACTCAAAACTTCAGAGTTAGAGCCCAAATTGAAACTTTTTTATAGATCAAATAAGTTCAAGGAAAAAGATCACAATTTAATAGTTGAATAGAAATGTGAAAAAAACTTCAAATATACAACTTAGGCACCCTGGATATTTACCAAAACCCTAAACATCATAAAGCACAAAATATGTTGTTCTAAACATGCTTCCCTTGTTGAGTACACAATCTTGCCTTACCAGAAGAGGATTATCAGGATGAGGCTAAAAGCCCATCAGTACCAGTGAGAATTGGAAAAAGGCACCTGGTCCAGCAAAACTAAATCAAGGATTTTCTAATCCATAAAATGAGCATTTTTACATGAATATGAATAGAATGTTGAAGAATATGACAGATTCAAATAATTCGTTCACAACTAAACATAGATTACTTCCCAAAACAAATTGTTGACTTGCTGACTTGACAGCAAATGAAATGTGTTTTAGTGATTTAACTCAAACATAGAAAGTTGAAGTTTAATTGCAAGAAAATATTGTAGATGACTTTTGATGTCACAACATTTTTCTCTGAAAAAAAGACTTTTTCTTAATAAAAGATATTTTTAAAAATATTTTATGTTGAGAATATAGATAGGTATTCATATTGCCACCATTATCAATTAGTGTTTATTAAATTTCTATCTAGACAGTTCATATTAGTCTAGAAGATGAAAACTTTTACTTTCAGAAAAAAGGAGAATATCTTCCTAGTCTTGAGATTGACAAAATTGTGTTAAATGGGCACAAGAAGTGTTAGGCACAAAGGGAATAAAAAGATTAATTGGAAGTATATTAAATATTCCTGTTCCCCAAAATATAACATTAAGACAATAATAAGGGATAAGATAAGGCACAGAGTAGAATATTATGCTTATAGACAAGAACAAACCTCCTAGAACAACATTGTGAAAGAGAACTTGCTGCACTGTCTATGATTGAGCTGTCCAATATGGCAGTCATTAATTCTACATGAATATGAACACTTGACATGTGACTAGTGTGATAAAGGAATTAAATTTTAACTTTTAATTTGGAATTTAAAGATGTAATTGATTTAATTTAAAGAAATTTGGCTAATGGCTAATATATTAGTTCATTTCTAGAGGGTTTTAGAAGCTTACTTACAATTGCTGGTGAGAACCCAGGCCTCCCAACTCCAAACTGATTCCTCATCACTAAACAGTTTTGATGATCAAAATGCAGGCATACATATTATTATAAAGAAGTTTGTATTTTATTCATTTTATTCTTCATGTTAGCCCTGTTTGGGTAATTTTACTCATCCAATTGTTATAGCTGACAGTTATTTAAATAGCCAAAGCATCAATTTTTGTCAAACTTTTTCATGAAATTTCATAAAATTCCTAAATTTTACTTCTTTAGAAAGGAATCATAAAGTAGTGAAGAAGAAAAAACATTGAATTAAAGATCAAATTTTGCAGGTTATTTTTTAAAGTTTGGATGAAAGTTCCTCTTTGAATTATTATTTTTAAAAGTTTGTCCAGCCGGGCTCGGTGGCTCAGCCTGTAATCCCGCGCCTATGGGAGGTTGAGGTGAGTGGAATTGCCTGAGCCCGCGGGTTCGAGACCCACCTGGGCAGGCGAGACCTCATCTCTACAATAAATCAAAAAATCAGCCAGGCGTGGTAGCGCGCGCCTGTAGTTCCAGCTACTTGGAAGGCTGAGGCGGAAGGATCGCCGGAGCCCAGCAGGTCGAGGCTGCGGTGGCCGGAAGCGGCCACTGCAC
>CAUYQG010162563.1:0-30182 GCA_963574415.1 Tarsius wallacei
TCTTTCTTTCTTTCAAGTTGGAGTCTCACTCCTTCACCCAAGCTGGAGTGCAGTGGCATGCACACTCACAACCACCCCAGCATCGACCTTCTGGGCTCCAGCGATCCTTTTGCCTCAGCCTTTCGAGTAGCCAGATCTACAGACATCACTACCACACCCGGCTATTTTTTCTTTTATTGTAGATACGAGGTCTCACAAAGTTGCTTGGGCTGGTCTCGAACCCGTAGGCTCAGGCAATCCACTCACCTCAGCCTCCCAGAGTGCTGGGATTATAGGCTGAGCTGCCGAGCCCAGCCTACATTTCTTTCTTTAAACAGTAAAGAATAATAATAATAAATTGTGTACTGTAGTAGCTTAAAAATATGAAAAAAACTAACAACAACAAAACCTTTGAGTATTTTTTTAAATTTTGTTGTTCTAATTGCTGGTTATACTTATAAAGATTTAGAAAAATAGACATAGGAATGCAAGTAATTTAAGATAAAATAGTCTCTAAAAACACAAGTGTATCGAAGCACAAAAATTAAAATAGCATAAATTGTTTAGTATATAACACACATTCATTAAATTTTTAATTTTATTTATTCATTGTTTCTACTTCAGCAGTTATCTTCTTGTGATAAGGTATTTTTGTGTTTATTTACTTATGTGTTTAGTTGGTATGGATAACACATATAAACATTGTCTAGGTTTTATTGGTTTTAATTTGGGAATGTAGCTTATCTTTCACAGAGAAGAATAGGTAAGAGTCCCTTAAATTTTTGTCTAATCAAAAAACACCAATGCCACGATTTTTTGGCACAACTTACTGCCAGAATGTGTAGGTAAAACAAAATTTAAAAAAATCTGAAATATCTTCCATGATTCAGTATAACCAGTCTTCTGTATTTTCAAAACCCCATTTTGTTATGCAAATGAGAAAAGTTAAAATTGGAGATTGTCTAGCATACCCTTACCTATCATCAGTGATGATATTATACACAAGACAAAGAATGATTCATCCTTGTTGTCAATGCCATGTTTAGAGATAGTCTGTTATATGTTAAAGAAGAAATAATACCACAATTGTATTTTTTTTTTTTTTTTTTAGTATCTTACTCTAGCATCCATGCAGCCACCTAGAAGATGCCGACTGGTAGAACAGATTAAGGAAAAGAGTCCCAGCAGCTGGTGACCCCCTAGCAGATAGAACAGGCTGAGACAAAGGACATTAGCCTACAACCCACAGAAGACTCTTGGCAGACAGAGAGCAGGGGGGAGAGAGAACAAGCAGCCAACTTTACAACCAGGAAACCCAATCTTCAATCAGCTTGCATCAGAATAAGAGTGCTGTCTGTGTATGTAAAAATTAAATGAGGAAAACTAGAACTCAGTGATTCCTGCTAAAACAGATTGCCTCATGGGATTCCAGTCCCACGTGGGAAACTGCCTGGATACAACACAGTGGTGTGCTGCCAGAACCCACATAAAGCTAGAAACCCATCCTAGCTTTGAATGTTTATACTCGGACAATCTCTGAGAACTCATTCCCTTAGGCAATGCTTGGTAGCCAGCTCCTAGACTGGGAAAGATCCATGCCACGTCCACTCACCCCAAGGACATGTTCCTTAACTACAGACAGTGAGGGTGGAGGAGTCAGAAGGAACTTCTAGTAACTCATTGCAAAGGACACCCACAAGCTCCAGATAAGGGGCTGTGGAAAGACTTTCCAAGCAAATAGAAAACAAGAAGGATAGGATTAGCTATACCTATATCAGACAAAACAGATTTTAACGCAATACAAGTTAAAAAGGACACCGAATGAAACTGCATAATGATAAAAATCTCAACCCACCAGCAAGAAATATCTATCTTAAATTTATGTATGCAACAAAGAAGCATCCAGATTTGTGAAATAATTGTTATTTAAACTAAGAGAGGACATAAGCAGCCATACAATTATAGTTGGAGACTTTAATATCCCAGTAACAACCCTAGATAGATAATCAAGGCAACAAACTAATAAAGAAATCTGAAACCTTAACTCATACTCAACCACTCAGACATAATAGACAGACATCTATAATACATTTCTTTTTTTTTTTTTGAGTTGGAGTCTCACTTTGTCACTCAGACTGGAGTACAGTGGCTGCTCCTGGCCACTGCAGTTTTGACCTGCTGGGCTCCGGAGATCCTTCTGCCTCAGCCTTTCAAGTAGCTGGAACTACAGGCTCACGCTACCACTCCTGGCTAATTTTTTATTTATTGTAGAGGTGAGGTCTTGCCAAGTTGCCCAGGTGGGTCTCGAACCCGCAGGCTCAGGCAATCCACTCCCCTCGGCCTCTCAAAGCACTGTGATTACAGGTTGAGCCACGGAGCCCGGCCCTATAATACATTTCATGCAACAATCATAGATTATGCATTCTTCTTGTCAGCACAAGAAATGTACTCAAATTGATCACATTCTCAGACATAAATCAAGTGTGAAAAATTTCAATATGTTGAAATCATACAAAGTATCTTCTCACTGTGATCACTGTGATATAAGTAAATATCATCACAATAGTTACACACAGATACATGGAAATTAAACAACATGTTCTGAATGACTTTTGGATTGACAAAAAAATCAAGGCAGAAATAAAAATATTCCTGGAGACGAAATTAAAATGAAGAAACAACATATCCAAACTTCTGAGATACCATAAAAGAGGTGCCTAGAGGGAAGTTTATAACATTGCACTCACATATCAAAAAAGTAGAGGGATCTCAGTAAGCAGCCTAATGTTACACCTAAGGAAGCTGGAAAGTCAAGAACAATTCAATGCTAGGTTTGGTAGAAAAAAATCAAATTACTAAAATGAAGTCATAGTTGAATGAAATGGAATCCAAAAATTCTAGGAAGGATCAAGGAAACAAAAAGCTGTTTCTTCAAAAGAAGCTGTTTCTTCAAAAGAAAATAAATAAAATTGATAGACTTCTGCCCAGATTGATATATAAATAAGGGAAGAAAGAGAGAGAAAGCCTGAATAAACACAATTAAGGATGAGAAGGGTAATGCCACAACTGACCCTGAAGGAATTCAAAAGACTGAAAGAGATAACTATGAACAGCTGTATACAAATAAACTAAAAATCTAAAGGAAATGTAAGAATTCTTGGTATCACATTCAAGATTGAGACAAAAAAAATTGAAAACTCTAAGCAGGCCAGACTCAGTGGCTCAACCTATAATCCCAGCACATTGGGAGGCCGAGGTGAGTTGATTGCCTGAGCCCACAGGTTCAAGACCAGCCTGGGCAAATTGGCGAGATCTCACCTCTACAATAAATAAACAAATAATTAGTTGGGTGTGGTAGTGCATACCTGTATTTCCGGCTATTTGAAAGACTGAGGTGGAAGGATCGCCAGAACCCAGCAGGTCAATGCTGGAGTGGCTGTGAGTGTGCCGCTGCACTCTAGCCTGGGTGACAGAGTGAGACTCCAACTCAAAAAAACAAAAAACAAAAAACAACAACAACAAAACCTCTAAACAGACCAATAACAATCCAAGAAGCCAACTTAGTTAAAAGAAGCTTCACCACCAAAATAAAGCCCTGAGCCAGATGGTTTCACAGTTGAATTATACAAGACATAATGAAGGAAGAGCTGATAGGAATCTTATTGAAAGTATTTTAGATAATTGAGTTGGAAGGAATTCTCTGTAGTTCATTCTATGAAGTTCATATCATTCTGATACTCAAAAATGGCAAAAGCTCAACAAGAAAAAAGTAAAGGCAAATTTCCCTGTTGAAAGTAGATGCAAAAATTCTCAACAAGATTCTAGCAAATCGCATCTAACAGCACATTTTAAGTATCATCCACTATGACCAATTGGGATTAATTTCCAGGATGCAAAGCTGGTTCAAAATATGTAAATCTACAAATGTAATCCAACACATAAACTGGTGTAAAACCAAGAATCACATAATTATCTCATTAGATGCAGAAAAAGCATTCAATAAATTCAGCATCCCTTTTTGACGAAAGCCCTTGAACACTTTGACAGCAAAAGAACATTCCTCAAAACAACAAGAGCCATCTATGAAAAACCCAAAGCCAACTTTATACTAAGTGGACAGAAACTGAAACATTATCCCTAAGAACTGGAACAAGACAAGGATGTCCATTCTTACCCCTTCTATTCAACATGGCACTGGATGTCCTAGTCAGAGCACTAAGGCAAAATAAATAAATCAATGGTATAGGAAAAGAAGAGTTAAGTTATTCCTCTTGCAGAAGATACGATTCTATACCCAGAAAACCATAGTCTGTCAAAACGCTTCTTGTATAGATAATGCCTTTTGTAAATTCTTGGGATACAAAATCAATGTGCAAAAAATGGTTGCATTTTTGTACATCAACAGCAAGTAGGCTGAAACTCAAATAAAAAACACAAGCCCATTTTCAGTGGTCACACACATACAAAATACCTTGGCATCCACTTATCCAAAGAGGTGAAAGATCTTTATAATGAGAACTACGAAACACTGCTCAAAGAAATCATGATTGACACAAATCAGTTGAAAAACATCCCAAACTCATGGATTAGGAGAATGAATATCATCAAGAAGTCCATTCTACCAAAGAAAACCTACAGACTCAATGCAATTTCTACCAAATTGCCAACGATATTTTTCATAGACCTAGAAAAGACAATAAAAAAATTCATATGGAAAAAAAAAGCCTGAATAGCTAAAACAATCCTCAGTCAAAGGAACAAAGTTGTAGTAAGCACACTTCCAGACTTTAAACTTTACTGCAAGGCTATAGTGACTCAGACAGCATGGTACTAGTATAAGATTAGACATATAGACCAATGGAACGGAAAACAGAATCTGGAAATAAAATCATGGCCCGTCCACCAACCCATCTTTGACAAAGTCAACAAAAACAAACATTTAGGAGAAGGAAACACATTTAGGGGAAAATTGGCTAACCACATGCAGAAGCATGAGACTGGACCCCTACCTATCACCATATGCAAAAATTAACTAAAAATGGATCAAATACTTAAATGTTAATTGTCAAACTATAAGAATCTTAGAAGACAACTTAGGCACACCCTCCTGGACATCAGACTAGGAAGTGAATTCAAGGTCAAGTTCTCAAAAGCAATTGCATCAAAAGCTAAGATTGACAGATGGGACCTTATCAAACTAAAAAGTTTTTGCAGAGCAAAAGACACCATCAAGAGAGTAAAGAGACAACACAGAGAATGGTAAAAAAATATTTGTAAGCTATGTATCTGACAATGGCATAACATCTAGGATCTACAAGGAGCGTAAACGATTTGACAAAAAAAAAAAAAAAAAATCGCAACCCCATTCAAAAGTAGGCAAAATATATGAACAGACACTTCTCAAAGGAAGACATTAAATCATCCAAAAGCAAATGAAAAAAATTCTAAGCCTCACTAATTACCAGGGGGTTGCAAATAAAAATTACAATGAAATACTACCTAACACCAGTAGGAATGGGTGTCATTAAAAAGTCAAAAACCAGCTGGGCTTGGTGGCTCAGCCTGTAATCCCACGTCTTGGGAGGCTGAAGTGAGTGAATTGCCTGAGCCTGCGGGTTCGAGACCCACCTGGGCAACTTGGCAAGACCTCATCTCTACAATAAATCAAAAATTAGCCGGGCATGGTAGCACGCGCCTGTGGTTCCAGCTACTTGGAAGGCTGAGGCAGAAGGAGCTCCGGAGCCCAGCAGGTTGAGGCTGTGGTGGCCGGGAGTGGCCACTGCACTCCAGTCTGGGTGAAAGAGTGAGAATCCAACTCAAAAAAAAAAAAAAAAGTCAAAAACCACAAGTATTGGTGTGACTTGGGAGAAAAGGGAACACTTCTACACTATTGGTAGAAATGTAAGCTAGTTCAACCTTTGTGGATAGCAGTGTGGTATTTTCTCAAAGAACTAAACATTGAGCTTTCATACAATACAACAATCCTACTTTTGGGAATATACCCAGAGAAACATAAATTGCTTTACCAAAAAAACCAAAAAACAAAAAACAAAAAAAAACACCTTCACATGTATGTTCATAGCAGCAGTATTCAAAATAGGAAAAACATGGAACCAACCAAGATGCCTTTCAAACATTGACAAGATAAAGAAAATATGATACATAAACACAATTGAATATTACATACCCATAAAGAAGAAAAAAAATTATGTCTTTCACAGCAAAATGGATGCAGCTGGAGACCAGCATACTAATTGAACTCTTACAGAAGCAAATAACTGAATACCACGTTTTCTCACTCATAAGTGGGCACTGCTAGAGAGAGAGAGAGGAAGGAGGAAGGGAACACACAGGACAACACACTGCGGACCAAGTCTAATATCAGGGGAAATAGGGTTCACTAGAAGTCTAAATCTCACCTGCATGCAATTTACTTACGTAGTAAATCCTCACATGTACTCCACTACTCTAAAATTAAGGGGGAAAAAAAAAGAATATGAGGCCATAACATATGATGCAAAGTGTCTTTCTGAGGGATGATTTTATCTCCTTAGTATTATAACCATGAAGCTTATGGTTTTTCTTCTCATTATTAAAACAACACAGCTGGAGTCAAGTATCTTTCTATAGACTCTATTCCTCCTTATGTGAGCTTCATATTTGCCATGACTTGCTTTATCTTCCGTCTTTTCTCACAGGTGATAGTTTATGTATTCTCTTGTTGTACTTATATAATATTGACAAAATATACTTGTGATTAACATTTGCAGTTATTTGTCCTTATGTGCACACAGCTTATCCTTGTGTTTATGAGCGTCTATAGTATAAAAATACTAAAAGCCACAAGACAAATTCTAATTTTCTTGATGCTGAACATTTTTAACCATATGACTTGCTCCTGTGCTCAGTAACTCAAAACTACTTATGCTGATGACCTTGAAGTTTGAAAGTTGATTTTACTATCTGAGTGTAAAGGGTAATCTGAATCTAAGAGGTTGGATTCTGTCTTGGATATATTTCATCCGCGAGAAAAATATCTTGTTACTGGTTATGAGAAAATTCTGTGTTTCTTGAATTAAAACCAGAGAACCCCTAAGTTTACTAATAACTTGGGTAGCATGAAATTAAATCAAAACTTCATCAAAATGATAGATTTTGCAGATTAATAGTCCATTTATACTAATATTAATTACACATTACTTTTTGCCTAGAAAATGCTTGTGGTATATTTTAACATTCCACACCATTTTACTTTCATTCAAATGAAAAGTTTCTGTATTAGTTAGTGTTCTCCAAAGAAATAGAATCAATAGGTGATAGATAGATAATTAGATAGATAAGTAGGTAAGTAGGTAGATAGATAAGAAATTTATTATGAAAAGTGTCTCACATGATTATGTAAGTCTAGAAGTCTCATAGTATGTCATTTGTTTTAAGCTGGAAAATCAGGAAGACAGTGGTATAACACCTAGTCCTAGAGTCCAAAGGCCTGAGAACCAGAAGCTCTGATGTCTGAGCTTACTAAAGGCAGGAAAAGATGGATTTCTTGGCTCAAGAAGAGACAGAAATACTTTGCCCTATTTTTGCCTTTCTGCTTTATTCAGGAGGCCCTCAACCATTGAATAATGTGAACCCTAGTTGGTGAGGGCCTATCTTCTTGAATGAGTCTACTGATTGAAATGTTAGTCTCTTCTGGAAACACTCTACATAACATTTTACCACTTATCTGGGTAGCACAACCTAGTCAGGTTGACATCTAAAATTAACCATCATATTTACCCATATTAAAATTGTATTTACCTAAACTTTGATAACTTAGCATTGAAACGGAAAAACCAAGAGACTTACTCCTCAAACTTACCGTTTGCTAATATGGGGCAAGATGGCAATGGAACGAGTCAGAGTCTGTGAGTCTATGCATGGATGAGTGTGCATAAGTGCAAAACTGCATGTGTGTGTGTGTGTGTGTGTGTGTGTGTGTGTGTGTAGATGAGTGAACAAATATCTGACTGAGGAGAGACATAGGATCATCATGCAATCAGAGTTTGCCTGCAGAAGTGACTTCGATTTACTACTGCTCCGAATTTAGTGCCCCATGCACGCAGGAGCATCTACCATTCTTAGGGCCATCTCAGGGGAAAAAGCAGCAGAGATCAGCCACCTCTCAGTACCTGGCACATGGCTCACACTGCCATCTGTGGCAACAGGACAGGCACTGGCAGTAGGGACTGTGGAGAAAACACAGGGAGAAAATCTGGAGCTGAGCCCCGCTAGAGAAGATGTGGGCCAACACCATTTTTTTCTGTCCCAGAACCCAGCAGAAACCTGCTTTAGCTTGTCCAGTGCTGAGCCTGCATCCTGAGACTGAGGGGTAACCTCTGCACCCCTCTGTAATTGATCTTTGTTGGCCCTGAGCTAATACTTCAAGTCATGATACAAGAGAGACAGACACCCCACTCCCCACACTGAACCAAACACATATGCATGCAATTGGAGTGGACCTAGAAGCAGGCAGGCTGTGGTGAGTCTTGATCTGATTCATACAACTTCCCCAAGCAGTCTGTGGGGCATCTGACTCACATGGAGAGAAGCCTGATTGGTCCATACTGAAAACAGAGGAGTTGGTCCAGAGACTGGAGCTCTCTCCTTACTGCAGTGAGCCAAAAGCAGCAGTGCTTGAGATAAGCCAGAGGAGAAATGGCTTCAAGAAAAAGCTTTATTATTATTATTAGTTACCTGCTCTCTTTGTGCATATCTTTCTGTATGTGTCTTCTGATTTGGTTTGCCCCTTTTTCTCCCTCTTTTTGTGCATATGGGTATATTTGAGGGTGAGAATATGTATTTTTAAATTTATTCTTGTTTGTTTGCTTGCTGTCTGTTTTTCTTTTTCTCCTTCTTTCTGCTCATTCCTTTCTTCTTCTTTCTTTCTTTTTTCTTTCTCTATTCTTTTCCTTTCTCCTATCTCATTTTTGTTTCACGGATATATATAAGTTCCCACTGCACAGGCATATTGTAAGTGGTGAGAAGTCAGTTCCAAGGGGCCCCACCCCAGTCAGCAGACACTGCAATCTGCAGGTAGTATCTGAATGATAGCTTCCCAAATTATGCCTTAATCATATCTCGAAATTGCAAAAATACAGCACAGTCCCCCACCCCAGCCGGGCTTCAAAACTGATCAAATCCAGAAACTCTATCTAAGAAAGAATGGGAGGTTTAACAAACAGAAATGAAAGCTATCCCCCCATCACTGAGCAATGAAATTAAAGAAGGGAAGAAAAAAGAAGGAGAAATTTATCCCATATGAAGAAGGATCAATGGAAGAACATAGGAATCTCCCAGAACCTCGGAAAGAGAGGACCTGTGAATACAGTCTTCAGAATTCAAACAATGAAGAACCCCCAGAACGACTGGTCTCAAACCACAAGTCCAGATAGCAAGGTATTGATGGAGAGGATGAACAAAAATGAGGAAAGACAAGAAAGAATGAAAGAGTGATAACTGAGATGATGGCAATAAAGAATATAGTAGGAGCTGGACATGGTGGCTCACACCTGTAATCCCAGCTTTTAGGGAGGCTGAGGCAAGATGATTGCCTGAGCCCAGGGGTTCAAGATCAGCCTGGGCAACTTGGCGAGACCTCATCTCTACAACAAATCAAAAAAGTTTACTGGGCATGGTGGCACATGCCGGTGGTTCCAGCTACTTGGAAGGCTGAGGTTAAAGTTCGCCTGAGCCTAGCAGGTCAAGGTTGCAGTGGCCATAAGCATGCCAGTGCGTTCCAGCCTGGAAGACAGTAAGACTGACTCAAACAAAAAATTCAGTAAACAAAATAAATAACAAATTGACAAGTGTGGAACAATTAAAAAGCAGAACACTCTAAGACCTTGAAGACCAAAATATGGAACTAACCCAAACTGTTAAAAACATAGAAAGGAAGTTTCAAAAGATGGAACAATGCCTCCAAGAGGTGTGCAATTATAGTAAGAGTCTGAACTTACACCTCATCAGCATTCTTGAGGCAGAAAGGGAGACAGAGACCACCTTGGAACAAACATTCCATGAGGTTATCCAGGAAAACTTCCCTCATCTGATGACAGATGCAACCATCTAAACACGGGATTTAGTGAACCCCTGCAAGGCATCAAATGAGAAGACCAACTCCTAGACACATAGTAATTCACTTACATAGAATAGATTTAAAAGAAAAAATCCTAAAGGCAGTGAAAGAAAATGGTCAGACTACCTGCTGGAGAAGACCAATTAGAATAGCAGCAGATTTATCTACAGAAACACTATAGGCTAGAAGAGACTGGAGTCCAATATTCAAAGTTTTCAAGGATAAACAATTTCAACCAAGATTTTCCTGCCTGGTTAAGCTTCATAAGTAATGGAGAATTAAAAGTCTTCCTTGACATTCAATCCCTAAGAATGTATATTGCCTCCAGACCAACTTTACAAGGGATGCTTAAGATGGCTTTAAGCACAGAAGAAAGAAAAAAGAGAATGATCATGCTCTTCTCAAGAATGCAGGAAAACAGAGAATCAACACAATAGGCATGGTAAGTGCAAAATTGAAAACACATACCTATATTAACTCCAAGATTAAAAGAAAACCAAAAAGCAAATAACAAAACAAACAGCAGCAATAACAACAATGAAATTTATAAGCGCCTCATGACAAGGATAAACTCTCATATTTCAATAATCAGCCTGAACATAAACAGACTAAATGAACTACTGAAAAAACATAGAATAGCAAACTGGATTTTTAAAAAATGACCCAACAATTTGTTGCCCCCAGGAAAGACATCTATCTCCATACAAGGAACTCTCACAGACTTAAAAGTTTTCTGAAAACAAATGAAAATGAAGAAACATCATACCAAAACCTCTGGCATGCCATGAAATCAGTTCTAAGAAGGAAATTCATATCTCTATGAACACATATCAAGAAAATAGAAAGATCAGAAGTTACAAGTCTAACAAATCACCTAAGAGAGCTGGAAATAAAATATTACCAAAACTCTAATTTTAGCAGAAGAAACCAAATCACCAAAGAGAAGCCCAAATATGGGACAAAGAAGATAAAAAAGATCATATAAAAAATCAACAAAACAAAAAGCTGGTTCCTAGAAAGGATAAACAACATTAATGGACCCCTAACCAGAATGACCAATGACAAGCCCAAAATAAAGACTAAAAGACATGCAAAAGATCAAGTCACAAGTGACACTAAAGAAATACAAAAGATTATCAGAGATTACTATGCATACCTGTATAGAAACAAACTTGAAAACCTAAATGAAAGGAGGAGTTTCTGACTTCACACAGCCTCCCAAGGTTGAAACAAGAAGACACTGAGACCCTAAATAGACCAGTAACAACCCAGGAAATTGATTCTATTATTTAAAAAACTACCTACAAAAAAGAAAAAAGGGTCCTGGACTCAGTGACTTTCCTGTGGAATTCTACCAAACATGCAAGGAGAAGCTGATACCAATTCTATCAAGAGTATTCCAGGCGATCAAGAAAGATGGGACTATCCCCAAATCATTTTATGAAGCTGACATCACATTCATACACAAACCGGGTGAAGATCCGACAAAGAAAGATAACTACAGGCCAATATCCCTGATGAACATAGATGTAAAAATTCTCAACAAGACTAGCAAATTGGAACCAATAACATATCTCAAAAATCATCCACCATGACCAAGTAGGTTTCATCTTTGTGATGCAGGACTGGTTAAACATCTGCAAGACCATAAACATAATTAAATACAACAACAGATGTAAAATCGAGAGCCACATGATTATATCATTAGATGCTGAAAGAGCTTTTGATAAAATCCAGCATCCCTACTTAATAAAACCTCTTGAATAGCTAGACAAAGAAGGAACAAAGCTCAAAATAGTAAGTGCGATCTACGTTAAACCCACAGCCAACATATTGCTAAGTGGACAGAAATTGGAAGCATTTCCCCTGAAAGCTCAAGTAAGACAAAGCTGCTCACTCAGACCCTTTCTGTTCAACACAGTGTTGGAAGTTCTAGCTAGAGCAGACAGGAGAAGAAAATCAAGGGTATCCAAATAGGAAAAGAGGAAGTTAAGTTTTTCTTCTTTGATGATGATGGGATCCTATACCTTGAAAACTTAAGGGTATCTGTGAAAAACCTTCTTGCACTGATAAAGGACTTTGGCAAAGTTTCAGGGTATGAAATAAAAGTGCAAAAGACAGTCACATTCTTAGACATCAGCAACTAATAGACAGAGAAACAAATAAAAATCACAATCATATTCACAATAGACACATGCCATAGAATTTTCCTAATAAGAGAAGTGAAAGACCTTTACAACAAAAACTATAAAAAACTGCTCAAAGAAATCAAAGAAAACACAAATTAAATGGAAAAATATTCCATTCTCATAGTTTGGAAGAATTGATATTGTTAAGATGTCCATCTTACCTAGGATATTCTACAGATTCAAATCAATACCTATTAAATTACCAACATCACTCTCCTCAGGCCTAGAAATGATAATAGAAAAATTCATATGATAACATAAAAGACCATGAATAGCCAAAATAATTCTTAGCAAAAAACACACTTCAGACCTTAAACTTTACTATAAGGCTACAATAATCAAAACAGCATGGTACTGGTATAAGAATAGACATACAGACCAATGAAACAGGATAGAAATTCTGGAAGCAAAAACCTCAATTTTTCAACCAACTTATCTTTGACACAGCCTCCACCAACAACCATTGGAGAGAAGAAAACCTATTCAGTAAATAGTGCTGGGAAAACTGGCTGATCACATGCAGAAGATTGAAACAGGACCTGTCTATCACCATATACAAAAACCAACTCTAAAAGGATGAAAAAACCTAAATGTAAAACCTCAAATGATAAGAATCTTAGAAAACGCAGGGCACACTCTTACAGCAATTGGAATAGCCATCCAATTTCTGATCAAAACCCCAAATACCAGTGCCATGAGGATAAAATAGACAAATGGAACCTCATCAAAATGAAAACTTTCTGCAAAGCAAAACAAACCATTAAGAGAGCGGGGAGACAGCCCACAGAATGGGAAAAAATATTTGTCAACTGTGTATCTGACAAAGACCTAACATTAGGATCTACCAGGAACTCAAACATGCCAAAAAGACGGCCCTATTGAAAAGTGAGCAAAATGTATAAATAGACACTTCTCAAAAGAAGACATATGAGCAGCCAACAGATACATGAAAAAATGCTCAGCCTTGCTAATCATCAAAGAAATGCAAATTAAAATCACTCTGAGATACCATCTAACTGCAGTCTGGATGGCTATCATCAATAACTCAACAAACAACAGATCCTGGAGAAGATGCGGAGAAAAGAGACTGCTTGTACGCTGTTGGTGGGAGTGTAAAGTAGTACAAGCTCTGCGGAAAACAGTGTGGTGATTCCTAAAAGATCTAAATATCAGCCTTCCATATGATCCAACAATTCCTTTTCTGGGAATACACCCAGGGGAACTTAAATCATTCTATAAAAAAGATATCTGCATGTGCATGTTTATTGCAGCATTATTCAACATAGCAAAAACAAGGAGCCAACTGCGCTGCCCATCAAGAGTGAACTGGATTTCAAAAATACGGCACATATACATGAGGGAATATTATGCCACCATAAAGAAGGACAAAATTATGAATTTCGCAGCTACTGGGATAGATTTAAAATTTATCCTACTCAATTATCTACCATGGAAGCAAAGAACAACTGCCAGGAGAGGAGGGAGTGTATAACATCAACAAGGGTACCTGATCTCAAATCAAGTTAAGTGGGCACCAAATAGAGGCCCAAACTTTACTTGTACTATAACCACTCATCTACCTAATCCTGAATTGTACCCCACATCTTTAAAATTTAAAAAAAAAACCTTATAACTATTTATAGTTAAGTTGCTTAAAATTTCAGGAGTTGATTTATATAGTCATCTTAAAATTATAAATTAAAGCCAGGCTCGGTGGCTCAGCCTGTAATCCCATGCTTTGGGAGGCTGAGGTGAGTGGATTGCCTGGGCCCGCGGGTTCGAGACCCGCCTGGGCAACTTGGTGAAACCTCATCTCTACAATAAATAAAAAAAAAAAAAAATTAGCCGGGTGTGGTAGCATGCGTCTGTAATTCCAGCTACTTGGAAGGTTGAGGCGGAAGGATCGCCGGAGCCCAGCAGGTCGAGGCTGCAGTGGCCGGGAGCGGCCACTGCACTCCAGTCTGGGCGACAGAGTGAGACTTCAACTCAAAAAAAATAAATAAAATTATAAATTAAAAATGATAACAATATATATGTTTTTAGGCTTTTCTATGTGTCTTGCAATTATACACAATGAATAAGATCTATATTTTTATGCAGCTGTGAGTAAATTCAGTTTATATATTTTTGTTGCTATAATGCTTCCATAACAGTGTGTTTCCTATTTTTAAAGAATGACAAAGGTATAAATTTTCTGTGAACATTTTGGTAATATTTGTCAAGTGCCTATTTGTCAAAATTGATTGCTATACATTTCTTTAAAAAATCACTTATGCCATTATAAGTAGAAATTTTCAATAAAAGGTGACAAAATATTATCATAAACGATAGCTTGAACTGTTATTGTTTAAACCATTTGATTTAAACCATTTGATTTAACCATTTGATAGGTTACAATCTATTCTGAAGTGTTCAATTGAAAAAACATAGAATTTATTTGTATTGATTATAATACACCAAATAGAAGATGCACATAAGTTCTGGTTTGCATATTTTTGAATATTTGACATTTATTTATAATTTGTAATATGAACAACCAAATCAAGAAATCTGATGTTTTGCAAATCGAGAAAGTATAAACCACTTTCCTGCCACACTCTTTGTTCTTTTCATTTTGTTGTAAATTAAATTTTACTTTATTTCTTCTGAGTATAATTTACAAACGTCACCACACATATAAGAAGTCAATGAGATAAAAATATCCTTAGAAATATGCTTAAGTAAAAGTTATCTATCTATGGCAACAGTAGCCTTATTAAATTTCTGAAATAATGAGACTTCAAAGTTGAAATTAATCCTTGATCCACGGGCTGCAGAATAAATGTGTTAGCAGATATGGAAATAATATTTATTTTCTTGTATGTTTTCATCAGAACTCCTGGTTGACTAGGTACACTGCAAATCAGCAGTAATATTTTGAAAGGAATCTTTTTTTTTCCTGAGCAGTGGGTTTCAACAGTGGGCTTAAACTATTCATTAAATCACAGAGACAACAGGTATTTTTCATCCAGTTTTTGTTGTTTCATCTATAAAACACCAGCTGAGAAGATTTAGCATAAATCTTAATGAACCAAGAATTTTTGAAATGGCTAATAAGCATTGGTTTCAACTTAAAGTCATCAACTACGTGAGCCTTTAACAAGACAATCAGCTTTCCTTTGAAGCTTTTTTCAGGTATTGACTTCTTCTCTCTAGCTATGAAAGTCCAAGACAGCATCTTCTTCCAACAGAAGGCTGTTTTTCACAGCAATAATCTTTCATCAATGTTCTTAGTTAGATATTCTGGATAATTTACTGCAGCATCTCCATCAGCACTTACTGCTTTATCTTGTACTTTCATGTTTTGGAAATAACTTCTTTCCTTAACTCCCATGAACCAATGTCTGCAAGCTTCCAAATTTTCTTCTCCAGCTTTCTCACCTCTCTCAGCCTTCACATAATTGAAGAGAGTGAGGGTCTTGTTCTAACTTAGACCTTGACTTAAGGGAATGTTGTGGCTGTTTTGATCTTCCATCTAGACACTAAAATATTTTCTAGAAACAATAAAGCTGTTTTGCTATATTATCATTAGTGTGTTCACTGAAGTAACACTTTTAATTTCTTTCAAGAACTACTTACATTTACTACTTAGCTGTTTGGCACAAGAGACCTAGCTTTTTTTCCTATCTTGTCTTTTGACATGCCCTCCTATCTCATCTTTTGACATGACTTCATTTCTAGCTTTTGATTTAAAGTGAGAAATTTGTAACTCTTTCTTTCACATGAGCTCTTAGAGGCCCTAGTAGGGAAATTACTTGGCCTAATTTTAATATTGTTGTGTCTCCGGGACTAATGAAGATTTAGACGAGGAAGAGAGATGCGGGAATAGACCATTTGGTGTAGCGGTCAGAACGCATACAATTAAGTACACTGTCTTATATGGACATAGCTCATGCTGCCCTAAAAAATTATAATGGTAACATCAAAGACTGTGAATTACAGATCCCTGTAACAGATATAACAATAATGAAAAAGTTTGAAGTATTGTGAGGATTGTCATAATGTGACACAGAGACACAAAATTACAAAATATAGTTGGAACAATGACATCAGTAGATTTGTTTGCATAGGGTTGCTGCAAACGATAAGTAGGAAAAAGAGAAAAAACAATATCTGTGAATCACGGTAAAGTGGAGTACTAAAATGAGGTATGCCTGTAACATATTATAAATTTTAAAATTGTCCTCATCAGAACTTGGAAAAATAAAATATAAACCTACTCTTTAAAAAAAATATGCTTCATATCTATTCTAGTACTGTAATAATTAAGCAATATTGTTGTTAACCTACTTCAAAATATACTTGTATTTAAGTAAAAGATGAATATTTTCAGTGTTTTTTTATTACTATACTTCTTTAGTAGTTCCTTTTGTTTTAACTCTTTAATAATATTTTAAGTTTTTAAAAATTTTGTATTAAAAATTAGTCAGCCAAGGTAAGCATAAGTTAATGTCTCATACAGACTTTGATAATTAAACAAAATTAAAACCAGAATAAGAGACCACCAAAGTTATCTTTCTGTGCTCTTTAGAATTTATTCCTTTTATAATTTGTCAGCAAATGTAGTCATAAGATCTCACTGCTTTTTAATAACCTATTTCATTATTTGGAGACCTTTAACTGCTAGGAAGTTGTTTTAAGGAATTCTGATGTTGTTTTCCCACATTCCATAGAATGCTAGACTTTTAGACAGGAATTGTTAGACTTCGTAAAGCTCTGACTTTTATTGTATTCCCTCTAGAAAATTTTGCTGGATGAAGAACACTCATATGAATAGTTATTTGCTAGGAAGCTTCACCCATTAATCCAATAGATTCTTTTCTATTTTATAACATATAAGTTTTCTCTATGGCTTTATTTCTTCATGAATTATTATTAGTTTCAGATAATGCCTTCATTTCAACTGACTTTAAAAGATATTGACATTTTCCTGACTTATGATCCATGATCATTTTAATTTCTCCATGATTCCAGTCAGTAGTCTTGTCAGTCTAGAGTTCCTTCTTGTCTGTAGTCTTCTCATAATTTTTATATACACCAAACTAACTTCTCTATATGAACTATATATTTGATTCAAGGTCTCAAACTTTATAGGAAGCAGAAAACTGAATGCAAATGACATTATTTCAGAGCACAGACAAAAATGCATATTTAACTGATTATGTTATAAATCATGTATGACTTATTTCCCAAAATTATTTAAAAAAACAAAAACATTGGAAACCAATCACATCAATAAATATTAACACAAAATTTTTAAATAAAACATTAGAAAACTGAAGCCAACAGAGGACTAAAGAATATTTTATATGCCATAAAAGTAATTATTGTGGGAATACATGAATTCATAAAAGCAACCTACTAATATATTTAATTCAAATAATAAGCTAAATAAAGATCTTATTGTCAAAATTGAAAATTTATGCAATTTAAGTAAATATGTTTGTGATAAAGGCATTTTAAATAAAATAATAAAAACATGATGGGAAATATTCTACATACATAGTAAGATAATTTGTAATGTAATTTTAAGGTAAAGGTCAATCCATAAGCAAAAGTAATATCATTGAATAATATTCTTGAAATATGAGCCAGTAAAACAAGATAAAGAACATAAATACATATATTTGAAAGAACATTTCAGCATTCTGTTTATATGAAAGTTATATGATAATCTATTTACAAAATACAAGAAACTATTAGAAATTAGTTTTAGAGACTGTGTTTAATAAGCTGCTCACTCCAGGTGTGGTGGCTCAAGCCTGTAATCCCAGCAATTTGGGAGGTCAAGGCAAGAGGATTGCCTGAGTCCAGGGGTTTGAGATCACCCTGGGCAACTTTGTGAGTCCTTGTCTCTGCAATAAATTAAAAAATTGCCTGGGCATGGTGGCATGTGCCCATAGTTTCAGCTATTTGGAAGACTGAGGGGGAAGGATCGCCTGAGTCCAGCAGGTCGTGGCTGCGGTGACCATGAGAGTGCCACTGCACTCCAACCTAGGCGACAGAGTGAGGCTCCAAATTAAAAAAAAAGCTATTTATACCTAAGTTACATATATACTACTTTCACATATTTGTAGAAAAACATATCCAATAATCAGTTACTGTAAAATGTGTAGGAGTCATTTTAAGGATATAACAAAAAATAATAGACAGAAAAAAGACTTAGATAAGAAGATATAATACTATTATTGTGTGCTAATCCCCAAATTATCTTTGTAATTCAGAAAATTTCAACAAAAAATGTCAATGTGATACCGATTAATAGTATCCTAATAAAATTATCATAATTAATATCCATCTCAAATAGAACAGTTTTCAAAAGTAAAAACATTGAGAGAGATCAGGCATAATCAAAATTAAAATACACTATCAATCTATACATTTAAAATCACACGATACAAGATAGAAATAGGTGGTCAATGAAAGTATCAAAATAGAGTTCAGGAATACATGTAGGACTATAGTTAAGTTAGTAATTGGCTTTTTCTTTCAAACAATGGATGCATACTCATACTCACACACACATACACATATACCCAGAAGTGAAAATTTATACCTGCTACAATAAATAATTAGCAGTCATTTTGACAATTAATCTATCTCTAAGTTATTAATTCAGAAACAATAATTAATATTAATTAATATTTCCAGGTGATATCTAGATAACCACTTAAATACCCATTGATCATTTAGTATCCAATGCTGATGATTGCTCATACAATAAATAAAAAATGACTATATTTAAGTGAGATTATACACACAATTTTGAAAATGACAGAAAAAATACAGTTTAATCAGGCAACTGTTGACAAATCAGCTGAAAAAAGATGTTTACTTACAGACTGATCTTTATGTATTAGTATTCTCACTAAATAATCTTGTTGGTTGCATTTATAGGAAAGGAGAAAATCAGAAAATTTGCAACAGTTCTAGAGGATTTTAGGAATTCTTCTTAGATTGGAACATATCATTTTCACTTTTCAATATTATGTAACATTTTGCATTCTGACAATTTATAAGTGCTGTGACAGAAATTACTCCATTCATAGGGAAAGCATACAGAAGCAAATAGATGAGTTGCCAGAGAAATGGGATTTGGAAGAAAAGAAGTGTTTTTTTTCTGGTTTTTATGTCATTTTCTCTTGATTTTTAAAATTATTTGTTTTATTTCTATGGATTTCAATATGAATCTAAATGTAGTCAATTTTTCTTTCAAAATTTAAAGGGTGGTTCTATTGTTTTCTAGCATCTAGACTTGCTCATACGAGACTGTTGCCACCTGACACCTATTTCATTGCAAGTTACATATGTCACTTGGGTTTTCTTTGTGCTTATCATTTGAGACTTCACAAGTATATGACTAGTGTGGGCCAAATGTTTGATATAATACTCAGTGGATCCTTTCCTTGTAAAACCATTTGTCAAGTATTCCTGAACATTTTATTTTATTATTTGACGAACGGTCTTTGTTCTTCTGTTACTATTTTCAGGTATCATATTTTCTGTTAACTTCATGATCTTCATGTCTGTACTTCTCTCATATATTTCTTATTTTATCTTTCCTTCTAACTTTAAGAAATCTTCCTTAACTATAGTATTGTGTTCTTTTGAATCTTTGGGATTTTCTTGTCAATAATCATTTTTATTTCCATTAACACATTGCAGTTGTCTACTTGTTTTTTCAAAGTATTTTATTATTCACCATCTATTTCTATGACTATATTTCCTATATGTTACTATGTTTTTCTATAAACTAAGGAGATTTTTAAAGGATCTATATCTTATTTAAATTATATCTTCTGAGGTCTGTAATAAGATTTTTGCTTGTTTTTATTCTTTGATTTTTTTTTTTTTTGAGTTGCCCAGACTGGAGTGCAGTGCAGTGGCCACTCCCGGCCACCTCAGCCTCCACCTGCTGGGCTCCGGCGACCCTTCCGCCTCAGCCTTCCAAGTAGCTGGAATTACAGGCGCGCGCTACCACACCTGACTAATATTTTTTTGATTTATTGTAGAGATGAGGTTGCCCAGGTGGCTCTCGAACCCTCGGGCTCAGGCAATCCACTCACCTCAACATCCCAAGACACGGGATTACAGGCTGAGCCACCAAGCCCAGCTGTTTTTATTCTTTAATTTACTTGTTGCTTGTTTGACTGCTTATTTAGGCAACTAAGTTAAGTTCTTTTTTTGTTTGTTCTGTTTTTGCCCAGAAACTTGCACTTTATTGATACTGCTTTTTACCCACAGAGAATCTTAGAAAGAAGTCACCTTTTTATTTTAATGAATGAGACTAATCATTCTTTGAGAAAAGCCCAGGTACAATTGACAGCCACACTTTTTACAATAAAACAGTGACTAACTGAAGCTCAGACCTCCATACCTGAACCTCATCTACTTGCTGCATGGTTCTCACTTCCCATAAGGTCACTTTCTCCCCCTATTTTGGTATTACTACCTCAAGAACATACATTTTCAATCAGGAAAAAAAGTCGTTACAATGGTGTGTGGCAGGCCAAGTGAAATCCTTTTACCATGACTTCCAATTTGCTGCTCCATCCACACTGCAGAGATACAAGGATAAACCACCATTTTGGTTCCTAAGTTTTATTCAAGAACTCATACAAAATACTGAAGATAAATGAATTTTAATCCTCATCTTCCTCCTTTTCTTTAACCTGGTTAATTAGAAAGTAACATAACTCATAATTCTCTTTGTGCTTAACAACTACATGCACCAATCACATAGATTCTTCATCAAATATTTTTTGGTGAAATATTTCAAATACCCTTAGAAGTCATAGTCTTGCTTCTTTCTTTTTTTTTAATTAATTAATTAATTTATTTATTTTTGAGTTGGAGTCTCACTCTTGCCCAGACTGGAGTGCAGTGGCCGCTCCCGGCCACCGCAGCCTTGACCTGCTGGGCTCCGGCCATCCTTCCCACTTCGGCTTTCCAAGTAGCCGGAATTACAGGCGCGCACTACCACGCCCGGCTGATTTTTGATTTATTGTAGAGATGAGGTCTCGCCAAGTTGCCCAGGCGGGTCTCAAACCCGCGGACTCAGGCAATCCACTCACCTCAGCCTCCCCAAGCAAGGGATTTCAATGGACACAACCCCTCCAGGAGATTCCCAGCTTTTCAGTTCACTTTGATCCTATTTGTCCCTTCATGTTTAAATATAGAATGCTGAATTGTCTTAGATTAGTGACAGATTTTCCTCTTTCATTAGTCTACTTATATATGTTTTCTTATGGGCTTTTTAAAAACAGTAACAAACTATTTGGGCCACTTACTCAAATACAGCTTCAGTTTAATGAAACAACTTCGTTTTGAGACTGGTCACTAGAGAACTAGTGCCACCTGCCTATCCCCTTCCCTCCCATGCATATGGCATTTCATGGACAAAGGTTTTCCCTGTATAATCAGCAGATACTATATAAATGTTTGTTCTCCTTGATATTGCATAATTTATTAAAATAGTGGTCCTATTTTTAAAAAATTCCCTGGAGTTAAAGTCCTCACGTGGTATTATATCTTTACATTTAAGTCCTATACAACAATGTTATCTGCAAAATCCCTACAAGATTTCCCTGTGGCTTTTCAATTGTGAAACTAATATTTTTCCCCTTTAAGTGTTATTTAATCTGAAGCTGCTTCCATACTGTTTATATTTAAACAATATTTATTAATAATCTATATTCCTGAACATTGTTAAACTCTGTTATTCAATATTGAAGCTTAGTCTCACCCCACCTTTAGTTGTTTTTTATTTTTATGCAATTTTTGCTTTTTTAGTTCTGCATTGTCATTTCAGGAGGAATGTTGGGAAGAACGGGCTATTCATTTGGTCTTTTAATTTTATATTTAAATTATGTTAGATGTCAATGTGTAAATATGCAATGTTAAATTTCTTGTGAACTGTACATGATCTCTGCATAACTGTGGAAGTCAAACTCAATTAATGTCTTAATATTGTATTCAACAATATATGCTTGTTAATAACCTATAACATGTAGTTTTTACTGTATTGGAATTTTGTGAAAATTAAGTTTTTTAATGCTTAATAAACATTAATTCTGAATGTTAGTAACTAATACTGTTTTATTACTATTGGTCTGTATTCAATACTCAAATATATCTACTTAACTTTATATTCTGACTTTTTGGGGTTAAAGAATATTCACTTTTCTCAAAACCTAATATAAGAACATGTACTCAAGTCTTTGATAATACTTAGTGATATCTCTTATAAAACTATTTGCATACTTGAGTAATAAAAAAGTAAGAAAAAGGAATTAGCAGTAAAAAAAATAATTAGCCTAAACAATAAGAACAAAACTTGTACAGCTTGGTAAGAAGACATATCTTTCTAAAGCAATATCTTTAGGCTTGTGTTTATAAATGTTATATATTAGATATATAGAGAGTCTTTCTGCAGTCATGTACAGACAGCTTGTGTGTAGAAAATTAGAACAATATTCCTACTTATACTTAATCTAAATAACATGCTTCTATTAATCTTTGTTTTAATAACATAGTTATTTTTACATATATATTATTTTTACTGTAAAATACAAATTTATATGTATGTTTTTTTATTTTGATCTATTTTATTGATCTATTATGACTTCTGGTTAAGTATATTCCTATGCTTTAGTTTGTAAAGTATGGCAACACTTTTAAATCAATAACATTAGTCAAACTTTTAACTTTTAATACTCTTCTTAGACTTTTATGTTTTTTTGTCTTATGCCAATGTTCTCACAGAAAAAAAGTTGCTTTTCTCACTTTTTAGCATTGCAAAGAATTATGAATTGAATCTAGTAATTCTACTATGTACAATGTATAGTAAACTCTTACAAATAATATACAGACTATGTACTAAATTCTTAGAAAAATATGTACATGCTGTATACTAAACTCACAGAAAAATAGTTTTAGTTGTGACCATTTATAAAACAAAATTCACCTCAAGACCATGGAGAATCAATCTAAAGATACTTTAATTTACTTCACTTCTTTGTCCTTCTTATTCAGCAATTGATTTATTATATATATTTTGAAAGTATAGTTATTTTACAATATAATTTATCATCATGATACACTGAACAAAAGTATATATAAAATCTACAGCTAATTATGCAAATTAAAGCTTAAAATTAATTAAAAAACAATATTTTACATCTTGAATAACTTTAAGTTTGTTACATTTAAATGCAGTGTATTTTCATTGTGGCCTATAGAAAAATGATAAAATATCAGTGTTTTACTTTATAAGACAAAGTGCCAGGAATTTTTATTTTTCTTGGGAAAGTTAGATTTGGATGGAAAATACAATCATCCATAAGAAAGACATGCATATTTTCACAGTGCAAAGTTCTATTTTTAAAAGTCTACTTATTTGGTTGTATATCTTTCATTGCAATTTATTTTTATAGCACTAATATAAACTTTGATGCTCTTAAAATAAGTATCTTGGATATAGATTTGAACTTTTACTTTAATCAAGCTACGGTTATAGTTTGACTTTATATAGTAAGCATAAATTAGGCTTGGTGCTATTCAAATTTCTCTCTAAATTAAAAAAATGCAAAGTACTTTTTATTTGTCAATCTTAATTTTCGGCAGCTTTCTTAGCTTCCTTATTTACTATATCCAGTTGTAGAATATACTGGTTATGAAGGAAATGTAAAAAAATAGCTATTTCTGCTGATGTCACCATACACACACTTTAACTGACATATGCTGAAAGGATGACAAGCTGAAGAATGTAATCAGTGCAGCAACATGACTTTTATTGGCACATAACATCTATCTTCAAACTGTAATGAACACTTTGCTTAGCCAACCTTCTGGCTGGCACTTCTGAAAGGTCATAAGGACGTATTTAGCTAGTGTAATAAAAGCACACTTCACACCTCTGCATGGTTTTACTTGTGAAAAAAACAAACAAAAAAACCTGCACCATCTGTTATTTAGGGGTTTTAACATTTTCTATGATACAGAATCTTAGAAGCATTTTAGATGATGCCTAACTAATGTAAACAAGTTTACCTTTATTTTTACTTCATCCTTGGCATTTTGGAATCAAAATAATTGTGCAGAATATTCCATTAAAAAAAAAAAAGCTATGCAAGCTACTTAATGATTACTTTCAACGTGAAGATTCAGAAAACATATCAACTCTTAGAATGTTGGTATAGTCTTTATATGTGTGTATATACATATATTATACACATATAAAAAATTATAACTCCTCTTCTTTAATTTTCTTCTCTCTTTTTGGAGATTCTATTTAGATATCTATTCTTATAAAGCGTTTTCATCTGTTTCTTGTTCCTCACATTTTCTGTTTTTTTTCCCCTCTTCATTCGGAAACATTTCAAGATTTTTATCTATCAGTTGTTCTTTATGAAATTTTTATTCTTATTAGTCATATATCTAATATTTATGTCTTTTTAAATGTTAGTTGCTCAGAGTGTCATATTTATTATAAAGTAACATCTCCATATTCTTTTTTTTTTCCTCCATCAGAGTCTTCCTCTGTCGCCCGAGCTATAGGCATGATCACAGCTCACTGCAACTTTGAACTCTGGGACTCAGGCAATCCTTCCTTCCAGCCTCCTGAGTAGTTGGGACTAAAACTATCATGGCTGGCTAATTTTTTTTTTTTTTTTTTGTAATGATGTGGTCTTGCTATATTGCCTAGGCTGGTCTCAACCTCTTGGGCTTAAGCAATTCCCCTACCTCAGCCTCCCAAAGTTCTGGAATTACAGCCATAAGGCTTCACACCCAGCCTCCATATTTTTAAATACTCAATTAAAATTGTTATATTGATATAAGTTATTTTGCTTTCCCAAACTGTGTCCAGCTCATTTAGTGTTTTTTTACCAGATGTACAAAAGTTCCACCTTGTTGACGTCACAAGCTTTTACTTCCATCACCATTTCTTGTGACTTCCGACTCCTCTTCTCTCTTTCAAAAAGAGGTTTCAAAGATACTTCATTGTTTACTCTATCACCTGCTTCTAAATTGTGTGCTTTATATTTTCATTTCTTTTACTTTTCAGTTCTACACAGTGTGTTTTCTAGGAAAGACACTGGATCACATATGAGCCTTGAGTGCCATCATAATACAAATGTTTACTTTTTATATCGAAAACATATAGAAGGGAATATAATCTTTGCCTATCTATGAAATTGAATCTAACATAATTTATGGAAGATGAATATGCAGTTACCTTAGTATTACTTTTATATGGTTTACATACCTGCACTTTAATTTGGTTTTTAAAAGAAACTAATCTAATCTTTTCAAAGACCTTAAAAATAGTAGACATAGGATGATGTAAACATAGGATGATGTTTAAAAGTAAAAAAAAAAAGAACATTAGCAAACAAAAAGTAAATATTTGATTGATATAAACTATCAGTTACGCACCATTAAAAATATGCTACCTGTTATGGATTGAATTGTGTTTCCCCCTTCCCAGTTTTATACATTGAAGTCCTAAATCTCAGTACCTAAAATTGTGATCTTATTTGGAAATAAGGTCATTACGATGGGCCCTAATTTGGTATTATCAGTGTCCTTATAACATGAAAATTGAGGCCACAAATACACACAGATGAAGAACATCATGTAGAAATTGGAGTTATTCTGTCACAAGCCAGGGAACTACCAGAACTTAGGAACGAGGCCTCAAACAAATCCTTCCCTGGAAGTTCAGAGGGAACACTGCAAACAAGTGATTTTAGACTTTTGTCCTACAGAAATGTGACACATTAAACTGAATCTCTAAGCCACTAAGTTTGTAGTACTTTGTTATGGTAGTCTTCTTTGTCTTCATGAAATGTTTTTGTGTCTCATAACTCTTATTTGCTTCTTATTGTCCCAATGCTGTTAAAATAAGTATTTCTTTCTTTCTTTTGGCTTAATTATTAGTTAACATGTGTAAACTTTCTAACAAAAGAGTTTGTGTTTGGTTTCACTCATCATTGCACTCTCCCTGTCAAATGAATTCCCTAGCATATAAATAAGTGAATGAAAAAGAAATGTTGCCAATGTTGTCCTAAATCAGTCACTGAGAAGATGCATGTGCATATAATCATTCATTTTTTTAACTCTAAAAAAAATTTCTGGAAGTTGATTACGCTCATGTTTTGTTGTAGCATATTCTTTTGGGGGTCATAATAACACCAGTAGATACATGTTTGAGGTCAGGGAAGATCAGGACTGAATGAAAATGGAAAGTTTAAGGAACAAAGGTAGATGGTGTCAAAAATACCTAATTAATTTTTCCCCCTTATTTATACTTTTATGTCCAGACTTCTAGTATTTGTAACCAGAGAAGCCTAAAGCAGTAGAAAATTCAAAAGGTGCTGTAATTAAACAATATATGAGAGACTTATTTGGACCACATTTTCAGCAATCTCAAAGTTCTAACTACACCAAGAAACATTTCTTATTGTAGTAGTGGCACCACTTTTAACAACAAAAACCGTTAATGACATTTATTGCCTATATATCACATCTCAAGCCATGTTTTCAAAGATTATATGTAGAAACTGATTCAAACCAAATCATCTTTTCCAATCTACTTATAGATAGACCATGTAGAACTAAACCTTTCTGATTTCTGCTACAAATTACTTAGAAAAATCTAAAACTTTAATTCTTAATTTCCCCATCTCATACAAGTACCTTAAATCACCAGCAAAACATTGTCTCTAGGAAGTCACATTCAGCATCTAGATCCTAACTAATTCCCAGCAAAATCTTTCTGAAGTACACCTACAACAAATCCGATCTGCCTTTAGTAGATCCATAGAGCCTACTGCTCAGCCATTGTGCCTCAACCAGCTCAATTTGTTTTCTAATGTTTGTGGCCTTGTTCCTGGATCTCCGTTTTGGATTCCCTTTTATTCTGGCTCCAAGGACTAGAGGAGATCTCAAGTCATTGAATAGGTAATGAAAAGTAATTTTTACCATAAGTTTGGACAGTAAAGGGAATGACAAAACTGTCAGGAATCAGGTAATTAGAGTCAAGACTGCTATCCATTTTCATTCATTGGAAAGCTGCTTCATTCTGCATGTTTCCTTGGATTTTGCTTGTTCACTATTTTATAATTCTCAGTAAGAGTCTCAAGAGATTGTAAGTGCTTAGTTCTGTACCTTGACTAAAGTATTGTAGCCTGGGCAATTTCAGTTAGAGAGACAGTTGGGAATAGTAACACACTGTGATTTTCATGTTCATAAAATTAACATAAGATTTGAATGGTTTAATTACTGTGGTTGCTCTTCTTTTAAAAAATAAAATTCAAGTCTAGAATGTCACTTACACCTTGAAATGAGGAATGATTACTCACTATTTCCAAGTTTTTCTTTTTGAAAACAGGATTTATTGAGAGAACAGAAAAGCACCCACAGTGGGAGAGGACCTGAAGGGATTGCCGGATTTTCATTTTAAAAGTAAAAAAAAAAAAAAGTTAGAATTTAAATGAATACTACATGTCAGCAAGTATCAACTAAGGATAGATAATGTGATAGTCATGTGAGGTGCTAACATAATTGAAATATGGATATCATCTGCATAAAAATGCTTGGAGCACACACACGTATATATATATATATATATATATATATATGATGCTATATAAAATTAATATTCGCTTTTATTTACAGCATGTATTTTTTTCTTTCACATCTGTGATCCATGAAAAAATAATGAAGCACAGTACTGAAGAATAAGTGATGTAAAAAGAGATATAAACCATGCAGGTGGAGAAGCAAAACAGAAAGATAAGTAGAGATAGAGAAAAGAGAGATTGTTTTCATGTTACAAATCTTTAGAGTTAAAAGTAGAGAAACAAAAACCAATCAAAGCTGAATATCATTGAATTAAACACACAAATCTAGGTGATTAAAGCAGCAATATATGCAAAAGTAGATGTATACACATATATTTTATTAAGGATTTGAGAAAAATAGCTTGTTGGTTAATAGAGTTGGAGCCAAGGATTGTATACTTAACCAAGTTACTCTTCTAGTATTAATAGTATAGAAGCATATAAAGACCAGAGAACAACAAATTTTTTAAAATGCAGGACTCAGAGAATATACTGAGCTACACTTTTTTCTTGTGAAATGGGTAAGAGGATGACCTTCAACTAATGAAGACATAATTTAGGAAACAGTAGCAGAAGGTGTAATAACTAGCATTTAATATAGTCTAAAGTGTCCCACATATTTTTTAAAGTGGATGAATGGGTAAGAAAATATACAAATATTGCATGCTCTGACAAATAAGAATTAAAAGGAAAAAGGTGAGAAAAGCAAAGGAAATAAAAAGTAAAGTAGATCAAACTTATCATCTGATTTTTAGAAAATAACTTGGAGTCAAAGAAAACTGTTCAGTCTGACTAACCAGATATTAAAAGGCTAAATAAGTTAAAAAGGAGCCTATAGGCAACTTTAAAAATCACAAAAAAAGAAGTAATTATTAGAACAAAAATACAAACTTCCTTAAATGACAACAAAATTTTGAAATTAGATAAGAAAGCATGTCATATAGAGAAAAAAATAGTGTATAATAAGCATACTTAGTATAATAAAAACTAATAAAGAACATGAGATATATCAGCTTATCCATAAATGTTAATGAACTTAACTCTTTTATTGAAATGAAAAGATATCTAATTGTAAGGTAGTTCAATTGACTGATAGATTGAAACATTCAAAGGAATGGAAACACCCAAATACTGAAAGAAAACATGGGTAAATTTGTCTCTAACCTGTTGTAGAAAACAAACTTTAAATGTGACTCAAATTCTACATTCAAAAAAGGTAGATATAGCTGAAAACTTTGTAAAGAAGATAAAAAAACACCTTTTATATCCCCAAATGTCATAAAAACTGGTACAAAACTAATGGCAAATTAGTAGAAATGGCAAATAGGTAGAAAAATTTGTAACATCAAAGATACATGGTAACATATCTTTTAAGATTATAAAACACTCTTAAAATGGAACGAATCAAGACCCAAAACCATTCAGGAAAATAACACATTGATAGGAATTTCCCAAAGTTATACAATGACCTTTAACATGTGAGATATTTGCATTCACTCATAATCAATTCATGCAAACCAAAACTACACTGAGATACCATTTCTCATCTATCAGACTATCAAAAATTAAAATCTTGAAAACTTATTCTGTTGGTGAGTCTATTATAAAACAAGTTGTATCACAGATTCATATCTTAGAAAAAAATGTGACTATATTGCACAAAACTATGAATATGTTTATGTTTGACTTAGAAATTTTACTGGAGATAAATGTTTGTATAGTGTGAAAATACTTCTTATAGCACCATTTGTAATTATAAAATATGGAAACAAACTAGATGCCCTAATATAGGATATTAGCCAAATAAACTACGACAAATCCTTATCTGGGAGTAATATGTATTTGAGAAAAAAAATATGGAGGATTTCTCTTCACTGACATTGAGTAATTTTTAGGTTATAGTGTTACATTAAAAAAGCAACCTACAAAACAGTGTATATATTTTACATGTTTTAATAAGAAGGAGAAAATTATAATGAACTATTAATGTATCTGCTTAGTTTTACAAAAACCATCCCAGTAGAAATAAGCTAGACAAAATTGTAATTGGTTAATTATAGTGAGTGATTGGGAACAGACTGGAAGCATGGGCAGACTTCTCTACAT
The DNA here is from genome assembly GCA_963574415.1 of Tarsius wallacei. Taxonomy (NCBI): domain Eukaryota; kingdom Metazoa; phylum Chordata; class Mammalia; order Primates; family Tarsiidae; genus Tarsius; species Tarsius wallacei. The sequence continues at coordinate 30,057 of CAUYQG010162563.1, forward strand.
TTACCTTTTTTTTATTAGCGTTTTGAACTCACACTACAAAATAAAATCAAGGGTGTAGAAAAGAATTAAGGAAGTAACTGGGGAACCGAGAAGATGGCGGCGGAACAGCCTGGTCTGTGAGACGCT
>CAUYQG010162565.1:0-13939 GCA_963574415.1 Tarsius wallacei
CCTCAGTCTTCCAAGTAACTGAAACTACAGGCGCGCGCTACCACACCCAGCTAATTTTTTGATTTATTGTAGAGATGAGGTCTCACCAAGTTGCCCAGGCGGGTCTCGAACCCGCGGGCTCAGGCAATCCACTCACCTCAGTCTCCCAAGGCACGGTATTACAGGCTGAGCCACCGAGCCCGGCTATAAATATGATTATAAATATCCTTCATAAACATCCGGATGGTTCTGTATTATCTTTTAAAAAAAGAAAGACCTCTCATTGTTATTGTGCCATCATCTGTATTGAGAATGGAAATCTTATCTATCTCACAAAAATATTGTCACTTTTACTTTAGTATTAAATACAGTCATAGCCCTGTGAGTATGGAGACAGATATGTATCACCAGATCCTCACCTATTGACTAGTAAAACAATTTCAAATCTGTGAAGATGAGGTTTTAAAACACAAATGTAATTCTCACCTTCCACCTCATTCCTTATGTAATGCTATTAGAAATAACATAAAATGTTTAATGAGGAAAAACTGCATGACTGTTGATAAGAGAGTTATGTAAGCACCAGAAACTTCATGAAAAGATAGCCAGAGTTCACTTGCAAATCACCATCATAGGGAGCAGTGACTTGGAGGAAGCAAGTGACAGAGGCCCTGCCCCCCAGTCCCAACCTGAAAACAGAGGGATGGAGGTGTAGGAAGGAGGAATCAGGCAGCAAAACCAGCCAAAATTGGCTTCATGTGGAATCTCTTTGTTGCTTGCAAACTGATGGAATCCAAGGGCAGAGCAACAGTGGAATCTAGAAATTCAGACGGATGTAGGAGCAGAAGGTTCCTGAGGAGGGATTTCCTAATATGACAAGACATCTCTTTATAGTGAGTAGTTGGTTGATAAAAGTCTTGAAAATTAGAGATGAAAAGAAATGCATCATTGGCAAAGTTTTGGAAGAGTGAATTCCCAAGGTGTTCAAAATGGATAGGATGCCTGGCCACAGAGGGCCCTGAACCTAGCTCAAGACTTTGAAAAACAACCACCACCAGAAGACAAAAGCAAAACAAGACAAAAACAAATCAAAACAGAGAAGCGACTGCACAGAAATAAATTATCCCTACCAGGCTTGCCCATGACTCTGAATCTCTTCTTCTCTCCTGACAGTTGCATGACAGAATTAGCACATTTTAAATATTAATGGCATTTATAAAAGAATTTGAAAATCTAAGTATGTGCAAGACTTCACAGAAAGTAAAAGAATATAATTGACAGAAATAAAGGAATGATTAAATGGCAGGATATGGATTGGAATACTCAGGGTTGTAAATATATGAATTCTCCAAAACTTTTCTATCAAAATTTTTTGCTATTCCAATAAAAACCCAGAAATGTGTATGTTTGTAAATTGACAGGCTGATTCTAAATTTATATAAGAATAAAGGTAAAGGGCAATGAAGACATCTAGAATTACAGAAAAAACGTTGGAGACTTGTATTTTCAGATGTCAAACAATAAAACTATAGTAATTAGAGTAATATTGTCTCAGGAACAAACAAATAGGTCAGCGGAATAGAATAATGAGCCCAGAAACACACCAACTAATTTGATGTTGCTTTAAAACAAAATTACCTTTAAGTAATGAAAGGGGAAAGTATTTTCAATAAATTGTATGAATCAACAAGATACCCATACTTTTTTGAAAAAATGAAGTTTACTCATATTTAACAGCTTTTACAAAAATATAATCCAGATGAGTTATAGATCTGAAGGAAGAACATTAAACAATAACACTTCTAGAAGATAGCAAAGTATTATTGATGACTACCATTATCAACTTAGCTTAAAAAATATATTTTGAAAAAAATTGCAAAAATTGTTAGTTATGAAGAGAAAGATTAGTAGCTGACTATTGTGATGAAGAACTTTGGATCATCAAAATAACACTTTTTAAGAGTAGAAAGACTAGCCTCATATCAGTAGAAGGTACTTGGAATAAATATGTCTGACACAGATCTATTATCCAGAATATAAAGTACTTCCAAGAATCAATAATAAAAGAAAAGACAACCCAATAGAAAAATGTCAAAGAGGAACTTCACAAAACATTTGAAGAGGAACTTCACAAAAGAGGAAATCCAAATATCCAACATACGAAAAGATTCTCAACATCGTTACCATAAAAATGCAAATTAAAACCAAAATAAGATACCACTGCTCACCCACCAGAGTAATACTTTTATAAGAATGAAATGCCAAGAGTTGCTGACCTATGGAGCAATCGGAGCTCTCATATATTGATGGCAGAAGTATAAATTAGAAAACTACTTTGGTATACTCTTTGATACTATCTTCTGAAACTGATCTTAAGTCTCTGCTCTAATTAGCTGTTTCAGTTCTCAACAGGAATGTGTAATATCTTTGTCAAATTAACTGCATACTCTGCTTCTCTCATGGTTTGCACCCTGTATATTTAGTGGCAAATATTGCAAATGCAAGGAGCCAGGTATCTTTCAATTTAGTGTATACAAGCGAAAGCTTGACTTTCAAGGATATTGTCAGCACTGTGAGTCTAGAAAATAGATGGAGAAACTTCAATAGTGGCTGTGTGTGTGTGTGTGTGTGTGTGTGTGTTTGTATGTAAACTGACAGGCTGATTCGAAGATTTATATAAAAATAATGCAAGAAGTCTAGTCTCTTTCTATATGCTATACACTTTCCTCATGAAGGCAGTTTGCATCAAAAACCTAAAATTTGGTTATACAGAATCAAGGGGGAAAGTAACTCTCAAATATCATCCAAAATAAAGTAACTGATATACAGTAATAGAGAATTGTTTCTTTGTATACTGCTGCATCCTGCAAATGAATACAGTACAGTTTTTAATAATTATTTTACAGAGCATGCTTATTGACATGGAAATATGTCCAGAATATGTTAAATACGAAAAAGAAATTTGACAAGGTATATATAATATGATCCTTTTTTTAAAATAGAAATTTAAATATGTTAATAGAGACAAAGAAAAATTTTGGAAGGATATAAGAATAATTTTAACAAAGGTTAGAGTTGAGGAAAAAATTATTAATGAGTTTCTTGTGATGATCCATATTTTCTAATGTTTATAATACTGTGTAAGTTTTTGTAAATACAATGCATTTTTATGTTTTTATGGTTTTAAGAGCATGTAAGAGTCTATTAATTATTGTTGGCATTTGTTTTCAATATTTTTTCAGGGCATAGATTCTCACTTTAGAAATATCAAAACTGAGGTGCAGAAAGGTCCAATCAAAAAAAATAATTACACTTTAATAAACACATATTTATCTAAAACCAGTCAACAGGTAGTAGATATACAGTAAATGTACATTCTTGGTCATGTAAGAATGAAAAGTGAGGTCAACAGAATAGCAATTTGGCCCAATGAATAATAAAGCATAATTATAGAGCAAAAGCAGTTGCTAAAGTTTGTGGGCAAAAGTTTGAGGAGAGACACGTTTGGCATTGTCTCAAAGAATATCTTCAAAGGCGCTATTTTACTATAAACTGAGGGAGAAGTAGCTTAGCAGTGAAAAAAAACCGAGTGATCACCAAACTAACCAACTGATCACAGTAAAAATCATCAGCAGTGAGGCATACCCACATCATAAATACCTTGGTCCAGTGCACTGAGAAGGACACAAAGTCATTTTTCTGAGTTTTCCCAAAAATACATAACTTCACTCCCATTGGAAAAAAAATTAGACAAATCCAAACTAGTGGACAATCTATAAAATACCTGATCATTGCTTTTCAGAAAACACAAAGAAAGACAAAGGAATTATTACAGACTGAAGGAGACTAAGAAAAAATAATGATGTAATGCAATGTGAAATCCTTAGTAAGATCCCAAAACAGAAACAGAGCATTCATAAGAAAACAAAATGGGCAAAATTCAAATAAGGTGTTTGGTCCATTTAATAAGATTGTACCAGTATTACTTTTGTTCTCTTGATATGTGTACTATGGTTATGCAAGATGTTAATGTTTCAGGAAATGGGATGAGATATATAAGGACTTTTTTTGTACTATGTTTGCTACTTTTCTTTAAGACTAAAACTCTTCAAGATAAAACAAGTTTTTAAAAATGAAGTGCTTGGAACATGAAAAGAAGTAAAAAAAAAAGTGCAGATGTGTTTGAATCCCTATTGCAAGCCAGATGCTCTTGTAAATGCAGTCATAAAGGTGGAAGACTAATTCCCTCCAATATGACTTACAGTCCCTTTATAGATTTGGTAGACAATGAAAAAGTAACAAGGACAAGTGAAGCTCTTAATTCATACTGAAATAAAATGTAATGAGTATAAAGTTAATAGAGATTTATAATGCCTAAATTAAATGACCCATAAACTATTTCACCAAGAAGATCCAAGATTTGTAAATTACCATACATTTACCACACCTTTCTCTCCCTCCGTGACCAAGTCTGTCATCTAGTGGTTGGATGATGAACTGCCATTCATAGCAAGGGAATCTGCTCAAAATCTGTGGATTTCAACCTGAGAGTACATGTGATTTCAATATGTTCACTTCCTTAACTAGAAATGTTAAATGTCCCCTAGCACTTTCAAATAAACTTCAACTTTCTATGTTTGAGATTCAAGGGAGTACACAATCTAGTAAAGAACAGTCAAGAAATAAAAACTCTGGAGTTTCAGCCTTGTTATATTTTTAAATTTCTGAGTGAGTCTGGACAAATCTTTCCACTTTTCTGAGTTTAGGTGACTTATGTCAAAACAAAGATGTTTAGACCAAATGATCTCAAAGGCCCATTATAGTCGTAAGATAAAGTGTGACAAATTTATAAATCTCTATCCTCTTTCATTCTCCCCTACAAAATTTCTCCATTCAGGTCTGATACTCCCACACCTTCATCTCTGTTTTAATGACGTCCTGCTGTATCTTGACCTCCTAATCCTACTCATTGCATCGGAACCAGTTCAAGTTCCAATCCCTCCACAAGGCCTTCCCTTATAAAAACCTCTTCTTTATCTGAATTCCTTTACCTTGACTATAATGTCTAAACCACAAAACAGGAAACATGTGTTTGTAAATGAATTTTTTTTCCGACATGTGAATATTGCATAAAACTTTTTAAAAGGGCTAGGAATGGATGACTTTTGGTTATACAGTTCAACAATTACTTTCATTTCATTACAAAAAAAATAATATTGTGTTATATCAAAGCTAGAAAAAAATCCAGTATGCGGCCGAACTCCCGACATCTTTCTCTTCAGGGAAGCAATATAGACTGGTGGTGATGCATGTATGGTTTGGGCTCAAGAGGTCTGTGGTAGATTTTATTTTTTTCAAGGATTTTCACAGCAAAAGTTTCCATCCTACATGGTCTTCTAGAATTCTGCCACTTGCCCTTAAGAAATAGAGTCTAATTCCCCTCTCCTTGAGTCTGAGAAGGCTTGGGGTTTATTTATAACCAATAGAATGTGACAGGATTGAGACAGCATGATTTCTAAGGTTAGGCCATTAAAGACATGGAAATTTGTACCTTGTCAGTTGAACCCCATGTTACCAAGTAGAAAATACAATTCTCTGAAGCTCCAAAAAAAGTTTATGAAGAGAGACCAGATAAAGAAGCCTTGAGACCACATGAAGAGAGAGAAGGATATATACATGGTCAGCCCCTCACTGTGCAATCTTGTCTTCACTCTTCCAGTTCCAGAATCATCTAAGATTTCCCTAGCTGACACCATTCAACTAAGCTCTTCAGAGAGAGAGAGAGAGAGAGAGAGAGAGAGAGAGAGAGAGGAAAACCACTACATTTTGGGGTAATTTTGAGTTTAGATTCTGGCTCTTCCACTTACTGTGTGCCCTCAGGTAAATTGCTTAATTTCCCTGAGCCTGCATCTCTTAAACTTGAAAATGTGTTGATTGTGTCACCTACATTGTTGGGTTGTTTGTGGAACAAATGACAATCAAGCATTTAGCCCAAGCCAGGCACAGAGTAAGACCTCAATAAATGTCAACTAGTATTATTATTAATTATTACTTTACCTTAATCTCTTATGTAGCCCTTAGGATATGTCATTGCATTTTTTATTATTCATAGATATTTAAGAATTCGTGTTTTCTTTGCTTTCTTGAGCCTTGGGAATAATCAAAAGCTTAAGTGACATATGTAAATTACTTGTTATGATTTCCTGCTGAACAATAGACACACGTCTTTGGCAACTTCTGACACTTTCTCACTGTATTTTTTCCACCTTGCTGCTGGGGGCTTATTTCCAAGTTTTCTGTCTCTGCAGCTGTCTGCACAAAAGGGACAGAACAGTTGAGGACTGCTGGCTCCGGAGCTAAGGTGTGACTGATGCCCTCATTAGCCCCAGTCATGGCCCGTGGGCGCTTTTTCCTGTCCTCTCTCCTGGGTCCCTTTTGCCTGGAGTTAGTTGTCAGCATATTGAGGAGATAAAAATCTTCGAGTGGGGCTAACCCACTTGGCTTAGTATAGTGTGGCAAACAAATTATGGGGTGCATTACAGACTCCCCATCTTCTCAGGGACCCTACAACTTTGCTATCTTGTTTGTAGTCGAAACCCACTAGATCTACCTCGGAAAATTCCAACTCCAACTTTATCCTGTAATATAATATAGAAGTAATGATGTTAAATGAACTTTTCTTATTTCTCAGTCTGAAGGTCCAATGCAGATATTAGCATATGATAAGTATTCACCATGCTGGAGAGAGGGCTGTCATGGTCCCCACCCAGGACAGGCTGAGACATCATTGGGCCGGCTGTGATGACCCTGAGCTCAAAGTTCACATCTAAGGTACTGGAGAAAATGCTGAGGAGTTGCTCTTGGAGATCATAAATGAGTGTGTCTTAAAGGAAAAGGGGAAAGGGACACTTCTTCTCTACACATGTGGGAGAGGGGGCTGAAGTCCCCATACCTTATACCATTAGGTGGGGGCTGGATTTAAGAGAAAGAAAAGCATTCACATAGAGTGATGTGCTTGCCACCAGGGGAAACTGACATCTCCCGGGCAAATGAATAGTTGCTGGGATGCAGAAATCTTGAGCCTCATGAGATAAAATGATAAGAGCTAAGTCAAAGAGGAACTCCCAGCAAAAAGGCTAGAGCTTGTATCAGACACATAAGCTGAGAGAGAAGATGTGTCTGTATGTTGGGCACAAAAGTAGAAGCTCATAAAAGTCAAAGGTTCTATGACCCAAGTCAAGGAAAAGCTTATCCACGAGGAAATTAGCTTATTGTTGCAGTAAAAAATGCAGTAACATATCTACAGTCTTTAAATGAGTGTCACTTAACTCAAAAGGTTTAGAATTTATAGGATTGTAAGAGGAGTTATGGAAGAAGTAGAGATAGAACTCAGGTCCCTAAGTTGCAAATTTCACCCTCTCATATCTTCCACAAATGCACTGAGTATCATCACAGGGCAGAGGACAGAACATGGTCTCTGAGACCAGGGCTGTGTGGGCTCAAATCCTGGCTCTATAACTAACACCGCGATCTAAGCAAATCCCTGACAATTTCTTAACTCTCTGTCTTCTCATCTTTAACTGAAGTTCACAACAATACATGCCACAAAAATAATGGAACCAGATTGGTAAAATATTTGGCATGGTGCCTGGCATGTAGCAGTAATAGTTAAATGCATGTTAGTTTGGTCAGGCACAGTGACTCAAGCCTGTAATCCCAGTACTTTGGGAGGCCGAGGTGAGAGGATTGCCTCAGCCCACGGGTTCAAGAACAGCCTGTGCTCAGGTGAAGAGTCACATGACCAAGGAGGGTGGCTCATCATTTGGGCAGTGGTGCAGTGAGAGATGAAGGGTAATTATGTGAGTAGCCTTCCGAGTACTCAGGTCATGCTCCCCTCTTCACGGCAGTACAGATCCCAGGGAGAAAAGGCTCCATGGAACAGCTCAAATAACTTCTGCACCATCTCTGAAGAAGATGGGAGGCCAATGCAGCCCTGGTTGGAAGGATGAAATGGGATAGAACCAACAGGTGTCAAGAGTCTTCCAAATTCATCTTCTATTGTAAACAGAGATATGCTTACCCTTACCAAATCTTTAGTCCCTATGGGCAGGAGCAGCAGCTCCAGGAAAACAGGGACGCATGGCAAGACGCAGTGCTGAACAGGACACCAGCAGATTGTCGTCTGAACACCTTCACGGCCATGTTGGTGAAGTCACGGGATTCCCCACCACTCTGTGGGCTCCAGGGACTGAGGATCAGATTTTATACTGAATAAAACTGGAGGAGGGGAAAAGTGATAAATCTCAGAGACAATGTTGGGGAACCAGGGACAGGAAAAGTGGAATTCTGAATAACTTACAATTGTCAGTGACATCTAATTCAGAAATAGATTATTCATTTGGTATTGTCTGGAAGATACAGTCCGTGCATGGTCATACAAAGTTTTAATTAAAAGAAAGGAGAATTTACAAAAAAATCAATCCATGGCTTATATATAGAACCTAGAATGCCTGCCAAATCTCAGTCTGGTAAATTCCAACCCAACAGTCTTATTATCTCTTAACAAAGGTACTTTTCAACATTGATGGTCAAGGATGTTTAGGGATTGTAGCAGGGAATTCTTGGTATGGTCATGTCATAGCTGTTGTGGGTGACTATGACTCATTTCCACATTACTAGACAATTCCATCACTCAGTTGAGCTCCTAATGGTGCCTGTCACTGTGACACCTACATTGCCAGAGATGCTATCTACATGTAACCAAAATAAACTATGAACAGGTATTTTGTCCCCAGTTCTAAACTGCTCTAGTTCTGACAAAGTGATTACAAGCATGAAATCTAACCCTTCTGGTACTATTGTTTATTTCATGTATTTGAAATGCATCTTTCTCATCCTAAATATCACCTTTTGGAAGCCCAAGTGGCCTTTCTAAAACTCAAGTCTGATCAAGTTACTTTTCAAGAAGAGAGCCATCACTCCTTGAAGGAGGGTCCACTATGAGGATGCTTCCTATATGCTTCTCATGATACCCGTTACTCAATTGTCATTACTATTCTAAAGTCTGCCTTCTTTGCTAAAAGATATGCTTATGGAGACAAGGATGGAGACTTTGTGTTATTCACTGCATGCCTATATGATTTAACGTAGTATCTGAACTTTAATAGGTACTCCGGAAATGTCTGTAAAATAAATAAATCAGGGTATCAGTGAATAATAAAATGACAAGACTCTTTTAAAGTCATTTACTCTGGGGCAGTAAATCTTGGATTGGCAGGATATGTGTCTGTCTTTTTGAGTCTTTTGAGGTTGAAAGAGATCATTGATCTCTTTCTTTGACACAGAGAAGAATAAATGTCATCAGTGGAAAGGAAAAACGAGAAAACTTTCTCTAGGAAACTAATGTCCCAGAGGAGGAAGAGAGAGAACTGGAATATGGGGACATTGGAGCACACTTAGGGATCTAATAGAGAGTCAGGGGTTTGCTGATGCCAGAAGAAGTAAGGCTTCATATTGGCAGTGCTTTCCCACTGCCTTTGGTTACCAATGGCCAATAGATAGGATGACCTCAGACTATGACATAATATGCAGTTGCATTAATGTAGGGTGACAATATAATTTATTTTCCAAATCAGAAAAATTTTGAAAATGAAAAGGGAAGCTACTGATCATCACACCAGGCCAACAGAAGTAAGCTAGCACTAAGGGATCCCAGCCATAGAGTCACCCTGTTAATCCAGGTATTTCAAGGCAGCAAGTGGAGAAGAAGCTCAAAGACAGGAGTTTTAGGAGTTTTTGGTTTGTTTGTTTTTTCCCCAGAGAGTGGTCTCTATAAAGTCCTTACTTCTGCCTTTCCATTCTGCTCCTGAAAATTTCTGAGGAGAAAAAAAAAAAAGACAGATCTAGAAAAGGTAAACAAAAAAACTAGACTGAGCAATAAGTATATAGACAAAGCTTTCACTGCATCACTGCCCAAATGATGATTCTTTTTTCACTATGTCTTTTAAATTTACATCAAGTTACCGTGGAAAGCCACTCTGAGCAGAGAGACTCTATCAAAGTTGGCTTTGTCTGCACTGTGTGCTTTCTATGTCCCATTGATGCACCTTGACACAGAATCTGGTTTGATATTACTGACTGCCCATGGGAAAATTCTGGGCTTCCCAGTTCATTTGAGCTGTGGATATGAATGCTGTTATGAAAGTGGCAATTTTCTGAGTTACTTTGATATCATAGGTGCCAAACACAGGTCTGGGGCCTCAGGGCTTGTGCTGTAAGAAGGAGGAAGTGACACAGATAAACTCAGAAGAATTTTAAGTACCAGAAGGGTTAAAAACAATAGAAATAAAAACAAAATGCTACATGAGCAAAACAATAAATGCTTTGTTTTTAGAAATCTAGGTTAAAAAGATCTTCCTCTCCACTTTCTCTCAAACATTTTTAAAAAATTAATAATCTTCATTTTTGGAGCAGTTTTAGGTTTACAGAAGAATTGAGAAAGCACAGGGCTCCCATATATCCCCTTGGTCCCCCTTTCCGGTTTACCCCATTATTAATATTTTGCATTAGTATGATAAATTTGTTATAATATAATGAGTTGATATTACTAGTTTTTATGTATTTAGTAATTAATTAAATATATTGTTATTAACTGGATCCCCAAGTTTATATTAGGGTTCAGTCTTTGAGTTGCATATCCTATGGGTTTTAACTAATATATAATGGCATATATCCTTCATTATGTTATCATATCCATAACACTGCCCTAATAGTCCTCTGTGCTCTATCTAGATATCCCTCCCTTCTTGTCTCCAGTCTCCTGACAACCACTAATCTATAACCATTGTCTCTGTAGTTTTGCCCTTCTCAGAATGTTATAATTTGGACTCGTACAGTTTATAGCTTTTCAGATTGGCTTCTTTTATTTAGTAATACACGCTTATGATTTCAATTATATGGCATTCTAGAAAAGGCAGACTATGGATACAGCAAAAAGATCAGAGGTTGCCAAGGTATGGAGGGAGGGAGAAATGAATACACAAAGCACAGAGGACTTTTAGGGCAGTGAAAGTATTTTGTATGATACTACAATGGTGGATACATATCATCATACATTTGTCAAAATCCAGAGAATGTTAAACACCAAGGATGAACCCTAATGTAATCTATGGGTTTTGAGTGATGATGATGTGTCAATGTAGAGTCATCAGTTATAACAAATGTACCACTGTGGTGCAAGATGTTGTTAGTGGGAAGAACTGTGCACATGTGGTAAAACAGTTGAAACAACAATGACAATATAGAGAAAATATTACATGGGTGGTGTGCTAAGATCCTTGTGATGATAAGTAGGACAGAATCACAAAATAACTTGCTGAATTTATTAGAAAATTATATTTAAGTATTATAACATTTAAGGGAAATTTTTAAAGAATAAAGATACAATATATAGCTTCTAAACCAGCAGTGGAAGTGACGGGAATATGGAAAGTTTTATTAATCCAACAGAAAGTTGGGGAAGGGAAGAGGAGAAAGTAAGAAAAACAATTGGTAATCAGAACCTAAACTATGTAGGGAAAAAAGCAAGTTACAGAACAATATGTATATAATGACACAGTTTGTTTTTTTTTTAAAGATGAGGTCTCGCTATGTTGTCCAGGTTGGTCTTGAACTCCTGAGCCCAAGTGATCCTCCCACCTCAGCCTCCCGAAGTGTTAGAATTACAGGTGTGAGCCACCACTCTCAGCTTAATGACACAATTTAGATGTAGTTTTAAAAGCCCAGAAAACACTTAAAGTCAACCAAAGGATCTAAATAGACATTTATCAAAAGAAGACATACAAATGGCCAACAAGTATCTGAAAAAATGCTCAGCGTCACTAAGAATCAGGAAAATGCAAATAAAAGCCATAATGAGATATCATCTCACCCCAGTTAAGATGACTATTATCAAACAGACAAAACTAACAAATGCTGGTGAAGATTCAGAGAAAGAGGAACTTTATACACTGTTGGTGGAAATGTAAATTAGCACAGATATTGTGGAAAACAGTACAGAGATTCCTCAAAAAAATAAAAACAGAACTACCATATTATCCAGCAATCCCACTACTGGGCATTTATCCAAAGGAAAGGAACTCAAAGGGTTACCTGCACCCCATATTTATTGCAGCACCATTCATAGTAGCCAAGATATGTAATCGACCTAAGTGTTCATTAATAGATGAATGGATAAAGAAAATGTGGTACATATACACAAAGGAATACTATTCAGCGACAAAAAGAATGAAATCCTATCACAGAAACATGGATCAGCCTGGAGGATATTATGTTAAGTAAAATGTCAGGAACATTTCACTTAAATGGGATAAGCTCACTGAAAGATAATGCCACATGTCCTCAATCATATGCAGGAGCTAAAAAAAACAGTTAAGCACATAGAAGTAAAGAATAGAATTGTGGTTGTCTGGGAAGGGTAGGGAGAAGGTGGGGATAGGGAGAGGTTGGTTAACAGATACAAAGTTACAGCTAGATGGGAGGAATGTGTTTTACAGTTGTACAGCACAGTAGGGTGACTATAGTTAACAATGATTGTATATTTTCTAAATAACTAGAAGAGAGAATATTGAATGTTCCCAATCAATGAGTAAGGTGATGGATATGTTAATTACCCTGATTTGATCATTACACATTATACATGTATAGAAATATCATTCTGTATCTCATAAATATATGTACAATCATTATGTGTCAACTAAAAATTAAAGAAAAATAGCTAGAAGAGAAAAAATGTAATGTTCCCAGTACAGAGAAAATATAAATCTTTGAGGTGATGGATAGCCCAACTGCCCTGATTCGATCATTACACATTGCATACAGGTATCAAAATATCACATGTACCCCCCAAATACATGCAGGTATTATATACCAATAAAAAAATTTAAATAACGGGATTGGCAGTAGTGGGAATCTGTCAGGGGAGGTGGGGGCACACCTCATCAACAAGGGCACCTGCATAGTGAACATTTGTATACCTAACCCTGAATTGTACCCAACATCTTTAAAATTAAAAAAATAAAATTGAAAAAAGAAAGTTTAAATAAATAAAATGTATTCGGCAACAGCTAAATAAACAAATGAAAGGGAAAAACACTTAAAACCCATGTTATTATTTATTGTTTGTGGATACCTAAATAATAAACATAAAATCTGTGATATCAGTTATATCTGAAAAGAAAGAAGAATGACATCAAGACAGGATACGTAGGGAATATCAACTCTGTAAAAGTTCATTTCTATTTTTTTATGTATATTTGTATATATCTTTTTTTATTCAATATTTTTTATTATGATATTGTGGGGTACAGTTAAGGGTTAGGTATACAAATATGCTTCGTTCAGGCACCCTTGTTGATAAGAGGTGTCCCCCCTCCCCAGACAGATATTTATTACCATTAATCCCATCTCCCTACCCCCCCATAGTTTCCCACCACTGTCAGTCATTTTCTTATGGTAATACGCTGGATGATCAAGGTCTACTATATGAGTGAGAACATGTGATACTCAGTTCTTTGTTTCTGTGAGAGCTCACTCAGTATAATAGACTCTAGTTCCATCCAGGTTGCTGCGAAATTCATAATTTTGTTCTTTTTTATGGCTGCGTAGTATTCCATCATGTATATGTACTACATTTTCTTAATCCAGTCTTCTTTTGATGGACAGCATGGTTGCTTCCAGGTTCTTGCTATTGTGAACAATGCTGCGATAAACATATGTGTGCGGGTATCTTTTGTATAGAGTGATTTGAGTTCTTCAGGGTATATTCCCAGTAGGGGGATCGCGGGGTCATATGGGAGGTTGATATTTAGAGCTTTTAGGAATCGCCACACTGCTTTCCACAGAGGTTGCACTAGTTTACACTCCTACCAACAGTGTAGAAGTGTTCCCTTTTCACCACACC